>JANHGL010014220.1:63971-91357 GCA_024611195.1 Ceyx melanurus
AGTTTTCCGACTTCTTTCCTGGGCTGACATCTACAGGAGAAAAATCAACTTCCTGCTGTATGAACCTGCCGCAAAATCTACTCCCTCCTACCCTAAAAAAAAAAAAAAAAAAAAAGAGACCTGCCTTGCAGAAACCCCACCTGCCAAGCAAGGGGGAAGACTCAACTGTCCTACACATGCTCCCACTGCTCTTGGTCTCCAACCACACAACATCACTGCAGGGTAAACAGGCACTCAGAGCTTGTTCAGCCCCTCCTGCTGCCCTGCTCCCACTGCCCAGCTCTGGGAAGCAACAGAGATAAGGGGAGTGCTATAGAAAACACAAGGGCTTAAGAAAGTTGTGATTTAGTGGAGATAAAGAGGTCTGGGTGTGTAAGCCCACACCACTCCTGAAAGAAGGGTGGGCAGTGGCAATGGCATGTGTCCAGAGTGGGGGTACAGCACAGGGATGGGAGGTTAACAACAGGTTTTTAAGCAATAGCTGCATTGTCATTCCCATGGCACCACAGGCTGATAAAATAAGGCCAAGTGACCTTCCATGGCAGTGGCTCATGGATGTCAGAGCAGCCCAGCATGTGCCCAGAGGTGCCCCATAGTTCATATAAGCACCCTACTCCTCTGCCCCATGGCCTGTGTAATCACCCAAGCATTTCAGGCAAAAAGCAGCAGAGGGAATATCTGAAGGCAGCCTACAAGAAAGATAGGGAGGGACTTTTCACAAGGACTTGTAGTGATAGGACAAGGGGTGACAGCTTCAAACTAGCAAAGGGGAGATTCAGATTAGAAATTAGGAAGAGGTTTTTTTCACTCTGAGGGTGGTGAGGCACTAAAACAGGTTTTCCAAGGGAGGTTGTAGATGCACCAACACTGGATGTGTTCAAGACCAGGTTGGAAGGAGCTTTGAGCAACCTGATCAAGTGGGAGGTGTCTCTGCCCATCGCAGGGTGTGGGTTGGAACAAGATGATCTTTAAGGTCCCTTCCAACCCACACCATTCTGTGGTTCTATGACACAGCCACATGGATCTTGCCTGCAGCACCTATCCACCCTCCCTGGATGCAGACATGCTTTCTCTGCTGAGCTCCTTCACCTTGGTTTGAGTGAGACTGGTGCTGATCTGAGGGAAGAGAGCACTGGTGTAAAACAGAGGGTGTAGAACAGCATCCTCCTCTGAGTTGGGTGGATGATGTTACAAACTCATCCTCCCCAAAAGCTCCCAGCTGTTGTAACAGCTGCACAGACCTGCTACAAAAATTGCTGGAGATAACTTGGTTCATTAGCTGAAGGTGGCTAATGAACAACAGTGGAGGGAGGAAGTAAGGAACTAACTGGATAGAAAACCCAGATCTCCAAGCATCAACAGAATTAGCTGTATCAAGAGGTGATCCCATCTCTATACCAAGTTCAGAGCACCGGAGGGAGCCTGCTGAAAAAAACTGAAGTGACTGGGGCTCTTCAGAGTCCAAACCAGCTCCAGTCTTTGACCCAGTAAACCTAAATGGAGCATTTCAGTTGCCAGCCCCAGGAACAACATAAACCAGGAATAATGTTTCAGTCCAGCCCTTACTCTTGAGCACACAATTCCCCAGGCTCCTTAATAAGGTCTATTAATTTTTCACACTGTTAAGAGGAAAGCAAACAGCTTAGACATCTCTGTTCCTGCATTAGGCTCTCAAGCACATTTGCTGCCTATCTTATCAGCACAGCTTTAGCAGCCTTTCTAAGCTGTTTCAAGACTTTGGCCTTCAGAAACCTGCAGAGGGGGGTGAAAAACCCCTCTATTCACAATTACCAAAGCATAGCACATTTTCAAGAGGACATTCCTACCATCCAGAGCAAACAAACTTTCCCAATTGTACATTCGACAAGTTAAATTACAGCCAGCAATATCAATGCAGGTTCACTGTACAAGACTATTTAAATATTTTTAAGAGTTCCTGGGCCGGTTTACAATTGAAATGGAGAAGCTGGACAAAAGAATACCTGTCTGTGCTTTAGACAGCTTGCAGGATGGTTTACACCCAGGATTTTACAAGCACAGCTACATCAGCTAGGACCATAGGCTTGTTGGGACAGCTCTCCAAAGCCTGCTATGAGCTGTACAAATCTGGAACCTGCTCCAAAACCAGACATTCTAGGCCCTGCAGTACTACAAATTTTAAAAATACTATAAAAAGAGCTATAACGAGACCCTATTCAGTACTAACAAAGCCTTGATCATTTGCTAAGTTTGAGGAAGCCCTTGGTCACATCACAGGTTGAAAAAAGAAACACTCGAGTACTCTTACATAGGATGCAAATTGGATTTTGTGCTTTAGACATTGGATGAGACTTTAAACAGGTCCTGCTCTGCATGTGGCAAACAGTGAATTAGATGCCTGAGGAGTTCCCAGAGCTTTCTGGAGGGTGTGGGGTGCAATGTAATGATCCCACTAGAACACTGCATGCACCATGTAAATGCCCATAATCCATCACCCAGTAATGACCCAGAGCCCTGGAGATCACTGCTTTGGCTAGACCAAGGAGGAAAACCTCAGATGTGCAACTCACTACTTTTCCTGACACCATTATTACAGCTCTGGATTTGTTACAAAAAGGCTCCCTGTGATCCTGGCAGTGCTTGGGTTTCACTAAGAAGAGCCTCAAGCTACAACATGCTAAGTGGTGCAAGGGCAGCCACCTTTTTAACCACACACCTGAGTCCTCCTAGAAAACCCAGGCCTGTTGCAAGCTCAGCTCTTTATTCACCTAAAAAAAAACCCACCTCAAGACAGATTTTTAACCTTGACAAGGCACAACTTGTATGGCTGTGACGCAGCAATTTCCCATCAAAGAGAGGATTTCAGACCCAGCCTGTCTGTAGCCCACCCAGGTCTTCTCCTCCCTTGAGTTTGAGATCAAGAAAAAGAAATGAAAAATTCCCATGTCATGCATTTCACTTGCAGAGCCGCAGGAAATCCACTCCAAGTCACATGCCAGCCTCAGCTCCAAGGGTTTCCTTGGGCTGTCCTTTCAGCAGCAAGAACAAAGCAACCTTGGCAAGTGGCCACGCTACACGCAACTATTTCCCCCATTCCCTCAAATGGAGTGGATATCCTGTCACAAACCTGCGCACATGGGAAGGGGGAGGAGGGGAAGGAAACGGAAGAGGACGAATTAGTTAAAACCCAGCGCAAAGCGTGAGGTCTCTGCTTGCCACTGAAAGGCTTTTCAGTTTAAATGGCCCAAAGCCAAAGATGAATGACTTGCACAAACCTCAGAGGAGGCCCAAATCCTCTGACATCCAAGAGCCAAATACTTGTATCCTTCCTCCGTTGGGTTTGGGAGAGGATATGGATGCTCCAGCTCTGACACTGTATCTCTGCAGCAGATAGGAAATGGCATTTGCCACTGTTTCTGCTCTCCATTCCCTATCTTTCTTTCTTTCTCCCACCTTGTCCTGTCCCACAGCCAAGTGGTTTTGGAAGGTCCCTTTCTGAATCACCGTCAGGAAGCAGCTCCAGGTCCCACATACATAAATACAAGCTGGCTCTGAGAGGAAGAGAGCCTCCCTTGAACCACATAGAATCATAGAATGTTAGGGGTCAGAAGGGACCTAGAAAGATCATCTAAGTTCAATCCCCCTGCCAGAGCAGGATCACCTAGAGCAAATCACACAGGAACACATCCAGGCAAGTTTTTAATGTCTCCAGAGAAGTAGACTCCACAAACTCTCTGGGCAGCCCATTCCAGTGTCTGTCACCCTCACTGTGAAGTTTTTTCTTGTCTTTACCCTAAACCTCTTGTGCTCCAACTTACTCCCAGTAATTACCACACATATTAGCTCCCTGCACTGAACCAGAGCAGCCAGGCAGTGCAGACATTGCTTTTCTGCAGTTCTTCTGCATGGTTCCTGCAGGCCTTGGCAACCCTGGGCTTAAAGCTCTAGCTATTAGCAGATTTCAACAAAGCCAAAGCCGACACGTGCAAGCAGGTTTATTCTTCTAAATATCTGCATTCTAGCCACGCACTCCGTTAGCATTTGTCAGCAAGTTTCCCCACCATGACAGTGCCATTCAGAGCTGGGTTAGCTGACCCAACAGCAGCACATATCAGGCTGCAGTGGGATTAACATTCCCAACGCCACTGCTAACACCAGCAGAGCCACAACTACAGTATTTGCAGGGCAGTTCTCGCTGCTGTCGGGACATGCAAAGCTCACAAGAATATGGGGTTCATGCTCATGATACCCCCAAGACCCCCTGGTATTTAGAGACCCATCTGCGGAGAATTGAAGCAAGCCTGCTTGAGGCAGAAAGCAATGACAGGGAAAGAAAATCAAAACAAAACACAAAACAAACAATTATGAAAACAAAGTGCAAAAAAACCACCCCCCAGACACACAAAAAACCCACAAATAAAATCTGAACCAAAACCAAAAGCAAAACCCAAAAGCCATCCTGGAGTCCAGCCCAAAATCTTTGTGCCCACTAAGTTTGGGTGGATGGAGACTTTGCAAACCCCTGGAAAAGGGTTAAGGAGCAGCTTTAGCAACCAGCCAGGGCTACAACAGTGAAGCCATGATGAAGCCAGCGACAGAGATCTCAGTTTGCAGTCATGAGTCTGTGTTTACAGTTCACAACTATGTGCAAATACCAGAAAACCATTCTTTTCCCCTTCCCATCAGGGCTTGGCATCACGTGCCTTTAACTAGATCCAAGAGATGCCTACAGCAGCACGCCAACTGTTTGCTGGTCACAGGGCATGTTCTGATCCACAGTGTCGGGAACTTGTAAGAAGCCATAAATAGAGCTCAGCTGAGAGCTCTGCATCAAAGCAGGAGCAGAAAGAAAGAGCAAAAAGTGACTAAATGCATGTGCAAAAAAAAAATGCAGCAGCTCTCGGGGTTTGGCTCTTGCTTGTCACAGGATGGGTTATGCACACAACCACTGAGGAGGCTCAGGATGACAAGCACAAGATGTAAAATTCTCCTCAGGCAGAGCACAGCAGCAAGCACTGAGTCCACACACAACTCTGCCAGGAAAGCTGCTCCATCAGAGAATTGGCTTTCAGAGGCAATGGGAAAAGCCACATGGGCAAGGCTTCTAGGATAAGGGCAACTTACTCTAATGGGAGCTGTTCTAACTTCCAGGTAGCCACATACACCACACAACACAGACTAACACACCCCTGCAACAGGAGCTCAGCTAATCTAACCCTGCTGGCAGAGTCATAGCTTCTGGAGAGAGATGTGTCTGAGAGCAAGAGGTATGATGCTTCCTGCCGCATCCAGGAGACTCCCATCACCCACAGACATTTGTCCTTCCCTCTGCTGAATAACAGTCAAACTACCATCCTAACACTGTCCTCCAGGAGCTCTGACCAACAAGCCCCAGCAAGTCTTCTTGCAGCATCAATTGCTGGCCCCCTGTTTGACACCTGCTCATCCTCTCTGCCAAAGGCTGTCACCTCTGAGCAGACCTGTCAGGAAGGAGCATGTCTCCATCCCTGCTGCTCCAGACTCACTCAATATCCCAGCAGTGGCAGCACTGTGCTGGCAGCCAGGCTGCTACACACCCTTGATGACAATCAAGTAAGTGATAGCCCTCCTAGAGAACATAATGAACCATCTCTAAAGAGGACCATGAGGGGAGTAAACTACACCAACAGCATCTCCCAGTCTCTGGGTGTCTGCCTTTCCAAAGCAGTGTTTACAAGGCCAGCCTGGGGTACTTTGAGGAAACTGGCACTGTTGCTTCCTGTGCTGCACAAACAGGAGCTGGCAACGTCCAGACCCACCTTCCATTAGCAGTGACACCATGCTAACAAAGGCCTTTTTTATATTCACACTTGGCAAGTCCTTCTACAGAGCACAAACTAATGTCATTGCTCCCATCCTAAAAATAATAGTAGATTATTTTCTATCAAACGGGAAGCAGTGGACTATTTATTGCACTGTTTGGCATCACACCTAGGAGGGGAGGTCTGGAATTTGAAGAGCACTTAATCCAGAAGACAGGAAACGTCTGAGGATGAAGGCAGGCTGGGCACAGCCTGGAGGCCCATGTTTATGATTATAATAAAAGGATAAGGCAGAAATGAAAGTAGGGCTGAGCCAGGCTTGGTAAAGCATCAAAAGAAAGGTGCAGGGGGCTAGAACAGGCTTGAAAGAGCAGAGAAGCTGACTAGGCAGATGATCAGAGGTGCATTTAGCAACCTCCCTACCAGCCTGGTGGATCCGAGCCAATACACAGCTGTGCTGAGGGCAAGGACACCTCCTGGAAACATGCCCCAGGAAGCAGGAACAGCCCACTTGAAATGCTTCTCCTCACGATCAGGACAAGCATCAAGAACTGAACCAACTGTGCAATGCCACAGGATGAGCATATCTCCCAGTCCATGCTTGGGTTACACAGAGCAGGGCTGGCAGCACCTCCAGCCCTTGGCTGCAGAGTGGACATGGGCATGTGCTCAGGGCACGAGTTTGTGGCCAGCCAACACCCTTGCAGGGGTAAAGAATGCTGTCACTGACTGGAGGAAGATGGACAGAAGAGCTGCACAGGACCAAGCCAAGAGCTCTCCTGTGGGCTTGACTCAAGTAAACCTCTTTGTGCTTGTTGGTTGGGTGCTGTGCAGGCCCCAGTTTGGCAACAGACCGAGCACACAAAATGATGGTGACAGCTGCAGTACTTCCCTGTTGGGGATGGGACAAGCTGAAGTGCAGAAGACACTCACACACCTACTCAGATGACAGCAGGCTCTAGGTTAGAGCTGTGAACCTCTCCAGTTCCACAAGTCTTCACAAAACACTCCCTGTAACATCTGTCTGAAGCAGAAGAGCACAACTGACTTGTGCTTTCCCAAGCACAACCTAACAGAGACCTGTCCTAGACAGTTCTTGTCTGTTTTAACTTGCCTGCTACAACCACAAAGAGGCCAGACAGGGCTGACCCGGGCAACACGTGTGTCTGTGCACACTCTCCTTCCCCAGCCCAGCCGAGCAGATACTTCCCAGGAGACCAGCAAGAATTTCCAAGGCTTGCCTTCCAGCTATTCTTTACAAACCAAAGCCTCCCAAGTGCCAGCTCACAGCTCTTCTGACCTCTCCCCAGCTCACACTTGCCCTGAGGCTCCTCTCCTCATCTTTGAGGAATCCCAGGGAGCTGAGCAGGATCAGGCAGCCCAGAGGGACTGGATTGCTCCATGGAGCTTCACCATCAACCTCCTCATTTCTCATCGGGCCAAACTTAAATATAGGCAACAATAGGCAGGGAAAAATTACAGTGGAAACTTTGCACGCACTTTTTTAGCGACAGAGTAATTATCCTTTCATCAGTTGTTACCTGGAGCTGTTCTGGGAGGGGAGGCTGAGGCTTATTTTAACACCTGAATTCTCCAGAGCTGGTTCAGGTCCAGGCAGAGCAAGCGCAGCCTCTGGGAGGATTAAGCCATTGAAGCACAAGTGTCATTTGTACAAGAGGCAAAGGACAGGCAGAAATATCCTTCTTGGAGGCCACAAAAAGTGCCACAGCACTGAGTGATCTGCCCAGAGCCTCCTCCTCTCTCAGGAGCCTTCTCTGTGCTCACAGCCTGGAAGATGTGAGGCATGGCAGGTCTTTGGGAATCAAATGTTACCATTGGAACAACATCTGCTCATTGCAGCCCTAGAAAACTGATTTTAAACAGTACTGGTTCATGACAAGTAAATGTAACATACAACTAAAATTCACATGTCATCAATATTTACCTAAAGTGATACTCTGCACATCTTTGCCCTTACAATAACCACCAGCAGCACTAACAACGAGGAAAGATATCTCAGCCTTGGGTGCTCTGGATCCCAGAGAGGGGAACCTGGCATTCGACTTGGCAAAGCTGTTTGAACAAGAGAGGACGGGTCTGCTCTTGCTGCCAGAGGAGACAGTTCCCCACTTGATTCACCATCAAGCACTCACTTCCCACTCACCTCAGTGGCTTCCTGGAGCCAAGAATCCAGTGGGAGCTGGCAGAAAGCACAAAGGTTGAGAAGAGCCAAGAAAAGGCAAAAATCTCCCTTTATCAGCACCAAAACCAGCAGAAGAACAAAAAAAACCCCAAGAACAAACCACAAACCAAAAACCAAAAGCATACTTGGTCTGGTTCAGGGAAACTGCAACTTTGCAGAAACCAGAACAGCCTTCCCAAGCTAAGTTATTTCAAACAATAAAGGGGAAGATATATTGGGAGAGAGAAGATCCACACATGTGGGCTTAGTGCCAGCTCCCAGCACTCTCTCACAGTCACACCTTCCCTGCTTTCCTCAGGGAAGCACAGCAAATATGTCCCCTGCTTCCACTGGACAGTCCTGTCAACTACAGTAGCACCAACCCAGCTCCCCAGGGAGCCACAGGCCATTCCAGATCAAGGAACTGGAATTCTGCTCCTGCAAACAGACAAATGCAGGTCTTGGTCTGCAGTTTCAGAGGACTCTATAGAGGAGGAGAGACTGGAGGCTCAGCTGTTGGAAGCAAAAAGGATTTCTGCTCAGCCTGCTTAATGGGCTTTATTTTTAATACTGCTTTTGCTCCAAGAGCTGGAGAACAACTTGGAGAAAGAATGTCTTTGTTGGAGATTTTACGCCCCAGCCCTTCACTGAAGGTGCAGAGGCTCACAATAAATGTCACTAAGCTCTCCCACCCCTTTCCCACAGTGGTGCCTCCTCACAGCAAAGACCAAGTAGTCCTCACAAAGAAGAAATTAAGAAAAGTCTAAACTAGATACAAAAAAAACCTTCTTAAATCTTCACCCATTCCTGCAATGCTCCATGACAAACACACCAGGCAGACAAGGCAGCCTGTGGCCCAGACAGGAATGGAAGCTGGACATTTCCCAGTGATGTGTGCTGGGAATAATGATGGAGAAGACATCCCCCCCCCCAAGGGGAAGGAAAGGAAGGCTCCCTTCAAGCTTCCCCCTGAATGAACAAAGATGCCTCAGAGGGAAATGTAGGCAGCAGCTACATCATCCAGAGGCAATAAAAGCTCTCACAGCACCTGAAATGAAGGTGCAAAAGGAAGAAGGTGAAAGATGAGAGAAATTTATCTAGTTTTCAGCTGAAAATTCTTCTTGAATGACCACTACCTCTGTCCCAAACAGGGAAAGCATCCTAGGGCAACAGCTCTATTCAAGAACCACCATGAGATTTTCATGAGTTCTTCATCCTCAACAAGGAGTTTTTCAGTTAAGCCAGGGAATAAAGATCAGGTTCATCTGTTTGCTGAAGGCTTTTTCTGGGGACAGAGAGGCAAGTGTCAGCCCATCTGTTTGCAAGGCTTTCCTTCCAGCTGACTTTCAAAGAGGGCTCCTGAAGATCTCCACCAGCAGCTTCTTGTTACTATTTCAACAAAATTCAAGTAAATGGGAGGCTAGAAACTGATGCAAAAGATTTCCAAGCACTGTGACACACCAGGTACTATGCTCTGGGTCAATAGTGTTCCTTTACCCTTAGATCAGGTGGCATTTTCACCTACAGAACCCAGCCCAGATCTACCAAGGATAAGCAAGAATTTAATAGCCATTACCAAGCCATCAGTTCACACAAAGGCTTGTTCACACAAGTCACTTCAGCCACATCACCTCAGAACCTGCAAGGGTCCTGCACCTCTAACCACTGTGAGACACCATCCCTGAGAGGCCAGCTTGCAAGTGCAAGAGGCAAAAAAACGGGGTTTCTGCCCTAGAAATTCACCACATGAAGAAGACCCACCCCCCCTCCTTTTGAGGAGTTTCACACTGGAAGAACAGCAGGTTGAAGCACCTTGTGCATATCGTGCCAATGAACACCTTTAGCTTGGAGCTAGAAGAGCCTGACAAGCCCAAGTTCATCAATTTAACAGAGACCAGAAGAAATGTAACTCTGGCAGATCCTGTTGTAGTTCTAGAAAACTAGAGGTACTTCTTGAGGTCCCCAGGTAAACAATCATCTCCCTTGCCCGGACACATCCTGCAGTGACTACACCACACTCCTTCAGGCCAGCCCAGGAGCTCAGCTCACAAGTCTTTTCAGTTCCTATTCTTGTGAATTACCAATGAATGCAAGTTTTTTTTCCTTCTTTGTTATCCTATTTATCCCTACGGAGAGCTGCATTTTAAGCAGTAACAGCCTGGAACTCTCCAAAGGAGGAGATTTCTCTCCTCAGTGGCAGAGATAAGCAGAGTAGGTGTTTCTTGGGTGTGCAGGGAAGGCTGCTTGTCCTCTGTGAATACCTTTTGGGGTGTAAATGAAAACTGCCTGCAAGACTTCAGTCTGAAATTCTGCTGTTCTCTAGTCACCAGGACCAATAGTCTCTGAGGGTGGGGGGAGACAGAGGATTCTATCCAGCCACCTTCTCAACTGCAGTAATTAACCTCAAGCAAGCACTGGCATGAAGCTCCTGCTCTTGCATGACTGCAAGCATTCCTCTCCATAGAGTTTATCATAAAGCACCAACTATCCATAAACATCTCTGGGAAGGGCTGGCCTGGGTTCACCTTCATGCAAGGAAGATGTCAGGCCCTGGCAGGAAGCCAGCCATTCATGTTTCTTTAAACCTCCTGATTTTTGTCAGCTCTGACTCAAACAACCTTCTCAAAAAAAAAAAAAAAAAAAAGAAAAGAAAAGAAAGAAAAGAAAAAGAAAGAATCTTCCATCACACCCTTTCCTCCCCTCCACCCACTGTGGCACTTAATCACTGCAGGATCACAGGGGACAATTCCCATGGTGGCAGCGAGTCATGGTCTCCTGTCCCTCTGCTCCCTGCACGGCCCCTTTGCAGCAGGGGCACCATCCAACTTCCAGCTGGTCTGGAGGCTCTGGGCAGGAGAGGAAAGGGCTTGGAGCCAAGCAGCAGTGGGGCAGGCAATGTTACCTCTGGAACAACACAGGCCTTTGCCCTCCAAGCCAGGCAGGATGGCCAGTTCTGGGGACAAGTCCAGATTGTGCCACAACACACAACAATGTCCTCCCAGCACATGGCAACCTTTGACTCTTCCACCCTGCAAAATCTGACCTGTGCTTCATTGTGGTGCCACGATGTTGTATTTGGCTGCAAATCCATGCACTGGCTCAGCAGTTCATCCTGAAGCTTTAGTATGACAAGGTCAAGATTAAAAGCAAGAAAAATAAATTAATTTACTCTTCATACTTCCTTCTACAAAAGCTCCTAAAATCCGTTTAACTCTCCTCCTTGGAGCTGTCTGCCATATTTCTGGCACTCAGACCTGGGTCTGACACAGTGACTTTTCCCCCTCTTTCCCACTCCAATTCTGAAAAGAAAAATTACTCTTTCCTAAGGAGGGAGGAACAGACACAGAATCAGTTGAAGCAATTTGGACAGAACCCCCTTCCCCAGCAGCTCATCAGACATAGTCTGATGTCTCACCATGCTGTGGTGGGAGCTCTGATCTGCCTTGCTGATGAAGCCATTAAGATTAGGCTGCTGCTGATGCTAAGATGACACAATACGAGTGGTTAATATCCTCACACTGGCTGGGTGGCCAGCCCAAACCCTCCTTTAACCTATTTGCTGGATGTGAATATCCCTCCCTCTCTCCTTCCCACAGGATTTTAACACCCCTGTGTTGAGAGTGAGCTCCCAGCCAGCAAAAGCAAAGACCAACAGGCTGCTTAATTAACTGCCCCTCTCCTAGTTGCCACAGTCTTGCCAAACCCTGGAGAAACCTGATTCTGGCTGGTAATTAAACACTCATGGCTCAAGAGGGACAAAGCCAGCAGGGAAACGCAGGAGCAAAGGGAGGGGGCCGACACCACAACCTGCTGTGCAGCCCCTGCAATACTGTGCCATGATCCCCCAAAGGGACAAAAGCTTTTAGTGCCCAACAGTCCCTTAAATTAAAACTTAATTGGTCCAAGGGCTCCCTAGAGGGTTCCAGAGAGCAACGAGAGGTCTTGTTTGCCAGCCAAAAATAAAGAAAACCGACCAACCCTGCTCTCAGACGTGCCTTAGAGGGTGTTACCTGTGCCCTTTCACAGGTATCCAAGGAATTTGAAAGCCTGGCTGCCAGGTACACCAGCCTGATCCAGCACTCACCCTGCAGACCCTATTGGGTCCCAAGAATTCCTTGTTTTACCTTTCTTCCAACTGGCCTCAGCTTTAAAAAGGAGGAAATTAGCAATTCTGTAACATTTCATCTTGTTCCTATTGCTCGACCTACCAAAACAAAGGAGGGAAAAGCAAAGAACTGACTCTCACCAGGCACATAAACAGGCTATTATAATAATTACATACAATAAGGGCACGTATAAGGAGGAAGCCACTAAAAATGGGTTGAAGCTTTATGTTTGTGCTCCTGTTGAGACCAGCTGGGCAGCCACTGACTTTCCAAAGGTGGCAGGGAAGTGGAGGACCTATGAGCCCAGAGAAAACTCCCCACTGGGTGAAGAACCTGCAACCACATGCAAGCTCTGCTCCCAAACCTTGTAGAAGTGATGGTGTAATCCTACCCGGGGTACTGACAGCAAGTACAGAGACTTGGGAAAGGAGGGCAGGAGAGGGTAAACTCACACCAGCTTGGTTTTAGCAGCACCCCCCAATTATTCCAGGCACTGCCTCCCAGCGCCGCAGCTCCGAAGGCTGCAAATCCCTGTGCGAGCCGAACCCAGCAGCTTGGAAGCGCACGGGGCAGCTGGGTTAGTGCTGGCCTGAGGCCAGAGAGTTGCCACAGAGAATGACAAAGAGGAGGAGAAGCTCTCCAGGAAAGCTGGTCTTTGAAAATTCCCTTCCCAGAGAAGCGGTGAGCGATCAGAAAGCCGAGCCGCAGGCTGGCCCCGTGGTCGGAGGAGGGAGTGTGAGCAGTCCACCCACCCTGGCACACCCCTGCCAGCTGGGAAGTTTCTAAGAGACACAGCAGATGCCACCTACGTTGGCCAAGGGGATCAGCACACTGTGTGAGGCCCTGGGAGGCTTTGCCCACGCAGCTATTATGCCCCGGGTGCTGGGAGGTATTTTGCTGATGCTGTGTATGGCACAGTGTGAGAGCTGGCACTTGGGGACAGAATGAATTTGTGGAGGGTGTTTGAGAGGCTCCAAGAGAGTGTTATGGCAGGGCAGGGAGAGGATCAGAGACTATTCTGGGATCTAAAGTCTGTGTTGGAGGCACCCAGCAGAACAGCTTCATCAATACATCCCCGGTATCTATAGCAGTAAATACGAAGTCAGAGATGCCTTACAAACAGTGACAAACCTTTACTCCAGCAAAGAGGGTGAAAAAGCCACCTGCAAGGTCAGTGCAGAGCTTCAGCACCCAATAAGGCTTGAAATCACTGCAATCTGTGCAAACTCCCAAGGAAAAAGAGGCAGTGCACTTGGCAACCACAGTAGCCAGGTTTCCTATGCAAGAGATGAGCTGTGCACAGTTGCATCATCATCTCATCCCACCCAACCTATCAGAGCTCAAAGTGCAGCAGAGGAGGCAAAAGCCCATTCCATGGGGGGCACTTTGGTAATTAACTGCTAAAGTGTCATAAACTGCAGAGCAAATGCCCCAAATCCTGACTTACAAGGGCCAACAGTGAGCAGAGCAGCTGGGACTGCTCCTTGAGACAGGCTGAACTGTGGAGGAGGGGGTGTCCCAGACACCTCCTGCCCCAGGCTGAGGACTGAGCAGTTCCCCTATCCATCAGCTGGAGCAGTGGTTTCACTCCAGAAAGCAGACCCACATCCCACAGCACTCCAGGTCTCTGGCTTATGCACCTTCCTCCCTCTTCAGCTTCAGCCACGATGTCTTTGCTGCTGCTTTTCTATAAGCTGAGTAAGTTCCGAGATGAATAGGAGCAGAGGAGGTGGCTGGGGGCTGGCAGCCCTGCCATTACAATGTTAATTCCCTTTGACTTGCCAGCATTAGAGACCAAACATCCATTGTCCTTCTTTGTCTTTTATAGGAAGCTCTTCAGCACAGGCTTGCTGTTTATAAACGAACCACTTGAAGTTTTACAGCACAACATTAAATTCCTCAGGGCTGTATTTTTGGCTCTGGGGTGAAGCTCAGGAGAAGGGTACCAGCTTTAGGGGCTGGCACCTGCACATTGCAAGATGTTTCCACAAGTCACTCAATTTTTAGTGAGAACCTCAACAGTAACAGCAAGCAGCACAGACAGCAGTTAATACTACACACACAACACACAAGGTTTTCCCCTCCCATTTTAACCAGAGCCTTGGGCCCTGTCAATGAATGAACAGGTTTTGTCCCACCCTTCCAGCAAGGGCCACTGGCAGGTTCTTGCCTGTAACACAACTAAGAAGGACTTGGGTTACCTGTCCAAGATCCAAAGTGACGTTGACCTGGTTGAACTCCAGCCCCCGGGAAAGAGGGGGGCTCTGCCACCAGCGCTCGGTCCCATCAATGGCATTTGTTATGGGGTGAGCCTTGTTGCTGTTTGCTGAGGAGCAGATGTCACAGTACTGGCCCTGTTGGAAAGCACAAAGATACCATTTAATTGTAGTCAGAAAAACGTGACAAAGCAGATAGGTATCACAGCAATTCAGAAAATACAGGGTGCGAGTCTGCTCGTGCACATCAATATAACTTCTTGTTTGCACCAATTTTAGAGCATGGATGGAAAAAGGAACAAGAAAAAGCAAAACACCCCACAACAACCCAGTGTAGAATCTGAGCTGCTCCAAAAAGCATCCCTTCTGTATTTCAGCTATGCACTGAGCATTGGCAAAGGGACCCAGACACAAACAACTGGCTGCCAAATGCAGAAGAAGACGCAGAGGGAGAAGCAGCACCCCACTGAAGAGCAGCATCTCAAGCTCCAGGACAACCAACTCCTCTGCTGAGGTTGCCACTCACACTCTGCTTATACCCAGAGATCCTGACCCAGACCATTCAGTCATTCCTGTGGACCCAGACTGGCAGTTCTTCCATCCAACTCTCTGCAATCTGTTTCTTGTCAACCCATTCATTTCACAACTACACTCCTTTCAACTACATTTTTCCAGCTTAATAGTCTAGCAGCCAAGTTCCTTTTGCTGGTGATGCTGCAATGCAAGGCCAGAAAAGGACAGCCCCTGCTGACGCCTGGCCAGTGACATAGCTACAATCACTTTTCTGCCTTGCTTTTGTGATGTGGGTGGTTTTGGCAGCTCCATGAACACGCTGCCAGAGAAAACAGTCCTGCAACTTTAACAGCACCTCCTGAGCAGGATCAGACCAAGGCCTGACCAGTTCAGGGCAATTCTTTCTTTCTTTCTTTCCCACTTAATGCACAAATGAAGCTGACCCAACTCTTAAGAAAACCTGCAAATAGCCCTAAAAACTGTAAAGTCATTTGTTTGGTGGAGCCACTGTTCTGCCACTTGAATTGCTGCTACAAAGAGCCTAGAAGAGAACTGTCACAGGCAGTTTTCCTTTTCAAGGCATAGTTAACCCTGGCCAAGCAAGCTGCTCTTGCCTGTCCCAGCTGCAGATGGCTTTAATGCTCTATCAGGTACCTGATCTCATGACAGGCAATGTCCTTCCTGCTTAAGGAATCTGCATCCCTGCTACAAGGGCTGAGGCAAGACAGAGTCACCTCACGCCTGTGACTTTCCAGATGCCCTGAACTCTGGAGGAATCTCAGTGCAGAGGAAGCAGATTTCACAGCATTCTTCCTCACAGCCATGTGCTATGTTATTTGCAGGCAATTATGCAACACAAATTGTCCTGAACAAGAGCCCTTTTTAATTAACTCCTCTGGAGATATGAAAACAACAGACAGCCAAGCACAAGGCTAAAGAAAGGGGCAGCAAAAACCATCCAGGTAACCCCAACACCCATGCAGGGAGCTCCTGCTGTACAGAGAGGTCAGGACACAGCTCGTTTGAACATGCACTGAGCAAGGAAGGAGAACAGACCAGATAAAACTGACCCAGCTCTTCAGCTCAAACCTTTAACGGAAACCGGTGCAACAGGTTGTGTGGAAATTTCTGCTGCACAACACATAACACTGAGGTGGGGGGAGAAGTGAGGCAAGGTTACAAAACGGGGATAAATAATAGCCAAAAAAAGAAGAATGTTTTCATACTTTAAATTCTTGCCACAGATGTAAAAACCATTTTGAACCCAAAGTTCACCCTGATGGGCGATGGCCAATTAAAGTTTAGTTAAGAAGGGACTGAAAATCAGGGTCAGCTGCTCCCCATTTGTAATGCTGCTGTTACACCCCTGCCATGCTTTAGCTGGTAACACACCAGCAACTGAACGAAGTTTGCTGTTAGGACTACAATTAGCCTCTCTGATGGACCAGTTGCTCATTAGTTGTTTCATTGGAGCCAGACCTAAACATGATGAGAATAATTTACAGCTATTTCTATTTCAGAGCAACTCCAGCTCCTGCACAGTGTGTCAGGTCTCTACAGGGAAGAAAGTAGTTCTGGCATCAGCAGAGGATTTTAATGAAAAAGCAATTGTGAGCTGCAGGCTTAGCAGAGACAGCGAGGTTGCCAGAGCAGGAGAGGCGTGGACACCACACAGGTACACCAAAGAAAAAACTTCAGCAATGCAAGAAGTCGGAAGGCAGCTTAGGGAACATAAAACTGCCACTATCAGAGCAAACTGCAAAGGGAGAGATAAGGAGGAGGTTTGAATGGAAGGCAGCTTCCAGGGACCTGCAAGGCCTGATCCTGTTCCCACTCAACTCAGCGGGAACTTTGAAGCTTCCCCTGAGGATAAAGACCAGCCTGGCACCCCGCTGGCACCACTCAATGGGGGAGGAAGCAAATGGCTTTGTCCCATTTTATCTGGCCCTGCCATGACCCAACCTCAGCTCTCCTCATCTAATTCATCAGGAAAACCACAGGGAGCACGACCCAACCTGGGCTGATGGAGATGAGGCAAGAAAGGCAGGAAAACAGGGGACAAAAAGTACTATTTCAGGCAAGGAAAGTGCACAACTGCAAAGCTGCTACTGGGGCTGTCCTCTCAGATCAAGTACCTGCTCACACAGAGTTAAGCAGGTGCCACCTCACCAGGTGGGCAACAGCAACTTGTTCTAAGGTTTTCAGCTTCCATTAAGCCACTGAAGCCAAGTGCTGTCACATGTAAACACAGAAGGGACAGCACCAACTGCCACCCAAACCCCAGGGAGCCCTGGCTGAGCCATCTCCCAGCAACATGCACACTCAGATATTAAACAGCTTCAAGTCCCGATACCCAGAAGAGGGAGAGGACAAGACCACCATCCAGTAAACACCAGCACTGTTTGGGCACTGCAGTTCAACACATGAGCGAAGTGCATGATGCAGTGCTTTAGAATCAGTGAGGTTTGTTGCACATTTTTAATTTTTAAAGCCTGCAATTGCTTCAATTAATGCTAGTAACCTCCCTTATTGTTACACAACTAATCTCCTGAAGTAATCATCTACAACCCTGACTGACTCCAAGAGCAGAGTATGATTGCAGCCAGCTCTGGAAGTGCCCCCAGGCAGCTTGGGAGGGATGAGGAACAGGGCTATGCCTCTGCAGAGTTGTCTGCGTCTTGGAAGACAAATAGCTACAGGCATCCTCAGGAAAGCTTAGTCTGTAAAAAAGAAAAAGAAAAAAAAACCAAAAAAAAAAACCCCCAAAAAAACCCCACCACCAAATCTGTAAACTCTCTTTTGCCTCACCTTCAAGGTGTCATATTTAAGGTTGCCCATGTGAATTAGCAAGTGGGACAAGGGAAGCAAACCTCCATGGTGAGACCTTTTCAGCACACCTCAGAGTCACTGTGCATCACATCCTTGTAGACTGAAAAGCCCCCCACAGTTAGAAATGCTGTCTTCTGCCAGAAAGCCCTGAATAAAGCAATGGAAACTCCTTGAAAAGGTTGAGAGCCTTCCCACAGGCTGTGCCAAAAATCACTGCAAGTGTCTTTAGGGCAGCATTATTTCAGCAAACTTTATAATTATAAACATTGAAGACTATCATATTTTAAAGTCAATAAACTCCCTTTCCTGAAAATCTTCTACAACATCAGAGGAAAACAAACAGAAAACAGAACTGACTGCACTCACTGACTAGATGATTGTATTACACTCAGCCTTTAGACAAGCAAATGTTCCATCACCACCACAGCATGTGGAAATCTCTCCAAGGGTCCCAAGAGGCAACCTGACACAGTTCCTGACCAAAGCCCCCTGTACACCACAGCCACACCGAGCAGGTGAACAGTGAGGGGAAGGGACTCGGTCTGGTGGGCACACAGGACATGCATGTGGAGTTCATTATTGTCATTTCAGTCTGCTCAAATTGAACACTTCCCTCCCACCTCCCTCATTGCTTTAGTCACCGGGTGGTGCCAAAACCCCTAAAGGGGATGAATTAGGAACTCTGACCTCTGCTCTGATGCCTCCTGTCCCCTCCCCTCCCTTTTAGGTGCTGCCTGTGGTCATGGAAGAGAGCCACTACAAAAGGATTTTTTTCTAAAGCTTTAAGACTGACCAAAGCCCACTGGCCTGGGAAGCTGTGCTCAGATCAAAGCGACCCTGTGCCAGAGCTGCAGAGGGGACGGGAGGGGGTAGCTGCAGAAATCTGCAGCTGAGGAACCCGTTTAGCAGCAGGGGGAAGCCAGGAGGAAACCAGCAGTGTCAGGAAAGGGCTGCACTCAAAGGACAAGTTAATAACTGCCCCCAGAGCTGACAGAACCTGAAGGGTTTCTTTTAGTGACCAGCATCCTTAGTGCAGCATGCCACGCTAAGCCAGCAGTGTGCCCAGAGCATAGGTGGACAGATGGAGAGCAACAAACACACCCCTGCCAGCTTTTCCATTTTCCCAATCCTATCCTACCAGTTTTGCTTGACAGATCATTCACATCTCTTTGCAAGTGCACAGAGCACCAGTCACTTCTTGACCTTTCCTTACTACCTTTGACTCACTGTCGGCACAATTACTATGTCAAGGTCCTTCCCTGTAAGTTTCCCATTACTTGTTTTTAAAGCAAAGTGACAAGTTAAGTTGTTTTACAGGGCAACAAAATGAAACAGATCTCTTTGAAAGTGACAAAACTCAGAGGATACATCAGCTTTTTGCCATCCAGTAGCATCTTCAACAACTTTACATGGAGCAAAATTCCATGTCATAACCACACAATAGCCAAAAAATTCCTAGCACTAACTCACGGGAATGTGGCTAGAATGATAAAAATGCTTGAAAGGTCATCTTATAACGAAGCCAGCCCTAGCAAAAGGCCGGTAAAAGCTCAATTTAAGAAAGCAGCACTTTTCCCTTGATTTTCCTTACTTGTTCTGGACAACACGAACAATACTACAGGTCCTCTGCAACAGGTGAACTGGCACCGTGATACAAACAACAAGCAGAAGAGGCTGGTGAGCAGCAGCTGGTGCCTCTGTGGCAGGGTTTGGGCTGCAAAGCATTTCACATCAGAGCTGCTCTGCCCAAGCTTGGGCTGCCCCGAGGGAGGCAGGGGGTCTGGAGTTCCTGCAACTCGTGTTTTACAAGCCCGTTTACAACTGTTCTTTCCTCTTTTCAAGGGAGCCGTAGCTGTTAAACTGCACAGCAGCTTTTACCATCTACATTCCTGGCTCTAAGCTCCCTCTGGTCCGTTTAAAATGGGACCTCTGAGATAAGTCACCTGACATTCGCTTGTAAAATTCACCCTCTTAACTTTCTCCTCTGCTCATCCTAATGCCCCACTGAACACAGAGGGAATGGCAGAGTTGAGACCCATAAAGGTAAACATTATCACGATGAACATACACCGATTGTCGGACTGGCTGAGGATTTCAAGATCTGGTTTGCCCAGAATTTTGTCAACATAAAAAGCTAACAACTTTTCATCTAATGCCAGGGGAACTCGGCAAGCCGTGTTTCACAAGTGCAACTTGCGGCAAGGCTGGGAGAGAAAGAGCACGTGTATCTTATAGCCCCACTGCACCGGGGGGATTCAGATGGGCTCCTAGCTCCACTGCACAGGCCTGGGCAGGGGAGAATGCCCTGGGGACCACCTCTTGCCTGCCCTCTGTCCTCTCCCCGAGCACCCCAGCACTAACCACCCAGCCATCTGGGGGACCAGTGCTGCACAAGGTCCGGCAGCGGTAGCCCGGCATGTGGGGATGCGTGGGAAAACATCAGCGGCAGTGGGGGCCGGGGGGGCCCATCTCCGAGCTGTCCTCTCTCTGCTGCAGCCTCGGCCCTTCCCAGCCCCCGACAAGCCCTAACTCTGCCTTTCCTCCCCCCGGCAGCGGAAGAACAGGGGTGGGACGAGGGAGCACAAAGCGGGGTTCGGACCCTTCTGCACCCCGCAGGAGGGAGGCGGCTTCACCACCCCAGCGAGGCTCCGCCAGCAGCCCCGGTGCGGGTGCCCACGTCTCTCCTTCCCTCCTGCCGCCGCCCCCCGTACCTGGATGGTCTGGTTGGGGTCCCCGCCGGCCACCGGCCCCCCGACCAGTTTGCAGTAGAGATCCTCCACGGCCCGGCGGCTGCCCCCGACTCCCGCCGCCTCCTCGCCGCAGGTGGCGGTGGCGGACATGCGGGTGCCCTCGGCCAGGTTGAAGTAGGGCGGGTGGAGGCTGAGCCCCCTGCTGCGGGACTCGGGCTGCGCGGGGCAGAGGGTGAGGAGGAGCGGGAGGAGCGCCCAGAAGAGCGGGGACCCCGGCACCGCCGCCATCCTGAGCCGGGCTCTGCCCTCACCGCGCCCCAGGGCGACCCTATAGGTGCGGGAGGGCGGCGGGGGGGAGCAGGGGGCTGCCAGGGGGTGCCCGAGCCCTGCCCGAGCCTCGCTCCCTCCCTGCTGCGGGGCGTGGGCGGGGCGGGGCGAGGCGAGACGCGGCGGAACGAAGCGGGGCGGGGGAAGAGAAAGTAAAGGAAGGGTCAGGGAAGGTTGAGCCGGTTCTTGTCTGGTCTCGGGGCCGCTGGAGCAGCCCCAGGTGCGTGCCCTCAGCACCCGGCTGCGAAGCCAGCACCCCACGGCTCAGCTGGACCTTTCTGCTCCTCCCCCTTCGGCAGTGTGCGGGTTGGTGATTTTAACGGACCGGGAAGAAATGTCAGAGCATCCAACCTCGTGAGTGGTGACTTTTTATGTCACGTACGAAGGTTTCCCAGCTTTGTCCTCACGCAGGGCTATGGTCACACCAGGTATACTTTGCTTCTTTCCATTTGCAGACCCTTGGGAAGAGACTCTACCCAGCCGTGCCGCAGGAATCCAAACTCTTGCCCATTTCGGTGCTCTGAGGCTGCTGGAAACATTGCAGCCACCTCCCTGCAATGCCCAGCCAGTGCTCTCTGCTCCTTGTGAAATGGGTGTTCTTCATCCAGGACAATGAATCTCCTGTGTCTTTGAAGGCATTTGGCACAGGCTTTAGGTAACACAGAAGCTGGGGGGAGTTGGGGAGGAAGAAGGAAGCCTAAGAACCATGACATTTATATCAGGGATTGCACTGTTCAATGACAGTGCTTCCCTAAGTTTCATAACCCTTCACATTTCCAGCCCCGTGCGTGCTCACATCCAGTGCCCAGCTCCCTTAACAAAATCTGCCAGATTCAGGCACAAAGATATGGTCAGATCCACATACCTCTAATATTTTAATAGTGATTCATGCGAGTAGCAAACTATTTCATCACTTTATGAGGGCTTTGCTGCAATGCCACACAACATTAGCAAGGGAGATCCCTGGCAAACTGCCTCAGGAAGCACCAGCAGCATTGATTTTGTCTGCAAGAAAACACCACCACCTGGAGGGGAACCTCCTGAGGTTCAACATGACGTGCAGGGTCCTGCCCCTGGGTCAGAAAAATCCTCATGGGATGGGGAGGGACAAGATCCTGGGAGGGGACACAGTACTATTGTATTGGCTGTTTTGTCTGACCACAATAGGATTTTATTTGCCTTTATGTTATGAGAACTTCACTATCTGTAAGTTCAGATTCTCCATAGACTCAGCCATTTGCATTTTTCTTTCAGTCAGTAGTTAGGTGCCATGCATGGAATTAGAAAGCCTGAACAAAGCACCTGGACACATCCTCACTGGCTTCTCTCTGTCCAAGCAGATGGAAAATAAATACAGTTAACTTCACAATGAGTTATAAAATCAATATATCCAGAGGAGAAGCAGGGAGAAGAAAAGGAAATGATAGGTGAAAAAAAATAATCTGTACACACTGTCTTAAAGCAATAAAACCTCAGGAGAGAAAAAGTCAGGAAGGGGAAGTATAGAATATTTTACAGCATGCTGTACCTGTACAGTTGCTAACATAGAGGTGTTTGAGTTCAGCTGTTTGAAGGCTGAAAGGTGTGTGCACTCAAGTGAAGATGCTATGCTGGTGCTCATACTGGACTGGAAGTTGGTATCAAATGGTAGTTGTGGTCCTTTCATTGACTTTCTTCATGTGTCAGTCTCTGTGGCTAAAAGCATTTGTCTGCTGGGAGCAAAGGGAAGAGAGGAAATAAAAGTGCAAATTCACAGAAACAATCTGTGGAAGTTTTTCTGTACCACGCTGACTTCACTCCAACCCCCAGGTCACTATCCCAGCCAGCTGTTTGAAGGTCCACATGAAGGAAGTAATCAAACTTGTGTGGTCCCCAACAACAGTTGATACCAGCAAATTGGATAGGAATTTTCACAAGAGGCCTCAGCAACAGGACTGTGGAGTGGAAAGAGTGATCCAAGCTAAGAACTCCCTAGAAGGGTGAATGGGTACAGTTATGAACATGTTGGATAAACTATTTCTATTATTAGACAAACTTTTTCCTTTTTCAGGTCCAGTTCTGTAAATTCTACATTCTTTTTTAAAAAGGTTTATGGGATGCATAAATATTTGGTACAGTTTTCCAGAGAAGTCTGCAGGATTTGTTTCTCATGTAGTTTTTACTGTTTCATCACTATCCATTTCTAGGAATAGCTCCCAAAATAAAGAGCAACTCGGAGTACAGTCTTTCTACACTAGTTGTAGTAAAATGAGCCCGTATTTTTGCAGATTTTTAAACAAGAAACACCCCATGTAGGTGGCTATGATACAGTTTACAAAGAACAAGATTAATGTAAATTAAAAGCAATAATAAATAAAGGCCAGATGGAAAATATTTTGGTTTATAGACCATTAAAAAGTTACCACTGATGATTTAAATACATTTTCTTGTACAATAAAAATTTCAATTAGCAATGTATAATCATAAGACAATTTATTTGTACAGCATTTAAGATTTCTGTCTTATTTGGGGAAAGAAGTAGGTTAATTATGATCCCATAGTGTAAGAGTCATAGAATTGTTTAGGTTAGAAAAAACCCTTAAAGGTCATCAAGCCAGCTAAGCTTTAGTTACAGGTCCTGCATCTCAGGCTGCTACTGGATCAGGGAGCAGGGTGCCCACTGATTATTGATGTATATAATAAGTAATAAAACCAATAATAAATCATAGAACAGAATCAACTTACATCAGACACTTATATTGGTTAAAACCCCCTATAAACTCCAGCATATCCTTGGGATGTAACATGTTTTCAAGGAAAAGGTTGAAAGAGCAGTGGATATGGAACCATGGTTAGAAGGGAGCTCCAGAGGTCACCTGGTCCAACACCCCTGCAGGGAGCAGGGACACCCTCAACTGGAGCAGGATGCCCAGAGCCCCAGCCAGCCCGTTGGATAAATAACTCCTCCCCACCCCCGCATCTCCCGGGAGCCTCGAACGGGGAATCAGAGCCCAAAGCTGAAGAGCACAACGCCGTACGAAGGGGAGGGGCCTGCACCGCAGCG
Source organism: Ceyx melanurus (assembly GCA_024611195.1). NCBI lineage: Eukaryota > Metazoa > Chordata > Aves > Coraciiformes > Alcedinidae > Ceyx > Ceyx melanurus. The sequence goes on from JANHGL010014220.1 coordinate 87,658, forward strand.
CACCGCACCGCCCCGGCCCCGCGCAGCCCCGGGGCGCGGAGGAGGGGTGGAGAGGGCGCGGGGAGTCGCGGAGGAGGGTCGGGGAGGTGCGGGGAGGTGCGGTGGAGGAGCGGGGAGGCACGGAGAGGCTCGGAGGAGGCGGAGCGCTGCGATGTGCAGGATGTCGTTCAAGGTGAGCCGGGTCGCCGGCCAGAGGGAGGGGGGGATGCGCGTTCAGCCTCCCGCGTTGCTCTTGCCGTTGCCGGCACACTCTGAAATGCGCCGTCACCTGCTTGGCTTTGGGATGGATGGGTTGTTGGTGGGTGGATTGATGTTTTGATGGAAAAACGCGGGTGGTTTAGTGGCGCGAGGGGAGAAAACAGCAGCGTCTTGCCCGGGCTGCCGTGGCCGCTGCTGGAGCGGGTGCTTCCCCGCGCTGGCATCCCCGGAGGGACGGCTGGTGGTGTTACATAAAGCGGCAGCCTGCGGGAGGCTCTGCGCTGGTTTGGGGGTGGCCGGGCTCGGTGCCGGGGGGTTTGGTGCAGCCGGGAGCCTCCTCTGCACTTTGCGGGCGCTGGTTGTGTAAGAGGCAGGAGGCAGCGGCTCTGCGGCCGCTTCGCGTCAGGCTGCGGTGGCCGCTGGAGCCAGACGGGTTCGTCCCCTTCTCCGGCTGGGTTTTCCTGGCACTTACGTGCTGCTTCTATTCAAACCTATGCAAGAACCGCCGTTTCCAAAAGATTGCCTGAAGTAAGCTTTTTAATCGGAGGACAGGATAATAAAATCACTTGCTGAAGACAGAAGTGAGCGGTAATTTACTGGTGCATGATGTTTGTGCTAACTCTGCATCCCCTCGGCTATGGTTGCTGTGCTTGCCCTTCTCTTACTGATCACCAGCTCTCTGTCGGTCCTTTGCCATGTTTCCTCTGTTCCACTGCTTTATGGGATGGATGATTCCCTTACTCTTGTCCATGTGTCTCTCTGATCCCACCGTGGGAGCGCGGGTGCTGCAGTGGCACCGGGTGGGTTCCATGTTGCAGCAGGTGGTTGCCAGTTAAAGCCCTTGTGTGGCAGGGAGTAGGGTACTTTTGCTCAGTTCAGCTCAGACTTAAACTGGGTGGTGAAATCTCGGTGGCCATCCCCGTTTTGATCCTGCACTGGTCTCAGACCTGCTTTGTTTTGCTTTGTCCTGCTCTCTTCTGTCCCTTCTTTCTGTCTCTGAGTTTTCCCCACCTTTCATTGCTGCCAAGCACCCACCCTAATGAATGCTGGCCCCATGTTCCTGGCCATGCCAGCTCCTTCTTTTTCCTGCATTCTTCTTTTCTGGCTTCCTTGGTTTTTTACCCTCCTTCAGGTCTTCTTTCTGTTCTGTCCCGATCAGCTCATCATCTGTGCCTTGTGTCTCCTTTTCTGCTCCATCGTGGTAGCTCCCTCTGGAGAATTGCAGCCCCCACCTCCCTCTGCTTTCTCGCTCTTTTCAGTGTCTTTTGGCTTGGCAGTTTCTCTTGGAGGACTGACTGTGTACTTACCTTGGACTCCTACTGTCCCTGTTTACCACTGTCTATTCATGTTTTCCATCTTACTATCCTACTTACCTATGAGGTAACATTTATCCTTCTTTATCACTGTCTATACACACAAATATCCTCTCTTCTATCAGCTTTTCCTTGTCTAAACTTGTATCTTGAACTACCTTTTTTTTTTTTTTTAAATCAAGATCCTTTCTGTAGGAGGTGTTGTTATCTAGTGAAGTCCTCTCACTTTCCTCCAAAGTTCCACTAACATTTTGCACTGTATCCTGTTTGATTCTGATTTCCAGTTCCTCTCTAAAGCTTTTCCCTCAGTTCCTCCTTTCCCTTAGGATTGATTTGGTAACTGAGGAAGGGAATATTCTTGTATTGTTACAGTACAAGGAACAAGCTACTGTGTTAGTGTTATCTTTCTTTGGTTGTTGCCTCTTTTATTTCATCATCAAGATCACTGTTTAGGGTCTGCACTCTTCCTCCTCAGCTGTTACCCTGCTGTCACCTGCCACTTTTCTGCAAAGAGCAAGTCAAAGGTAGGGCACGGAGCAAAGCTGCTGATCACTGCATTTAATTCATACTTTCCCCCTCAATATTTCTAAAATGACACACACAAATACATTATCAAATTCTGATTTTTTTTTCTGTACTCCTGTATAGAAATGGTCTTGTCAAATTTAGAACAGATATTTTCCTCTAGGAAAATGTAAGTATTTTTACTTTATGTCAATGCAGCATGAATAATAATAATGTCAGCTTTTCAGCTTTGGCCTCTTGTGAAAGCACACAAACAACTGAAAGGCACAGCACAGCCAGAGTGTGAAATAATGCTTTAGAGATCTTGTTGAAGTGGAGGAAATTGAATCCTGAAAGTTGCTGATGCTGAAGCAAATGACATTATGGAACACGCTGTCTTTGCCAAAGCTATTAGCTAATCACTTTTCCCAATATTGATATGTTCTCTTCCCAGACTGTCAATGCTAAGGATCAATTGTTCCCTTTGAGGAGGCTTTAGGCACAGACTAGCTTTATAATAGGAATGACATAAAAACTGTATCCAGTTAATCTCTTGAAATTCACTCTCTGAGACGCACCTGATGAGACAGGATTGAGTTTGTAACTGAAGAACAGTCAAGGTTTATGTCTCATCCTGCAGTTTAAAACCCATTTATTGCTCAGAAGTGATTCAATTAATCAGATTATCAATCTCAAAACAGCGTCTGACATTCTGCCTACCAGTGAAGTTGGCACTTCTGATCACCTGAAAAGGAAGAGCAGAGAGGTACAAATCCTTGGTTTGAAAGCAGAAGGGGAAATTGCCACATTGTGTTCTTGTTGAGGCTCTCCTCACAGAGTGCATCTGAAGGATTTGATGTATTCCATTCACCTTAGCAGGTAAAATCGCTCATACTTGTGTTTGCTTTTGTTATCTAATTGCCACATGATTGAGGCTGAGAGTGCTGCCTACTCTCCTTTTACACAAGGAATCCCCAGCAAGGCATGAGAAATACAAGTACTGATGGCAGGCTCTCCAAATTGGGTCGAAAGCACCACTGGGAAAAACCCAGTGCACTGGAAAATTCTTTCATTCCTTGGCCCTGATCCAAAGTATGAGGGCAACTTTGCTACAGAGCTACTGCAGGAATTACAGGGGCAAAAAGAAAAAAAGAGGCAGGAATTTCTGACTCATAAGGCTAAAGACTTTGGAATCCTAATTCTAGCCTAGGATAACACTGCTGACTTAGTTCTCTCCTCTCCTTCTAAAGCAGGTCCAAAGTTCCTGACTATTGATTCCAGGTCCTGCCTACCTGATCAATAAAGGCATTGCTGTGTGGTAGGCATAATAAAATGCTGTCCCATTGCTCTTGTGCCCTTGGTGTGCAAACTGGGCTGGAGGAAATCCAGCTTTCCCTGGGTGGTTATATTGCCAGAGCTTGCTAAAATTTAGAGATAGAGACAATCAAAGCTGGGGAATTTGATTTCCCCTTCTGTAAGGTCTGTGTATCATTCTTTTGAAGTAGCTTTCCACTGAATATCATGCTACTAAAGTCAGTAAGATAATTAATGTTCCTAACAACCAGCTCTGTAAGGAAATATCATAGAATCCTAGCAATGTCTGTGTGAAAGGGAGCTCCAGAGCTCATCCAGTCCAACCCCTGCTGAGAGCAGGGACATCTGCAACTAGAGCAGGTTGCTCAGAG
>JANHGL010014223.1:0-19842 GCA_024611195.1 Ceyx melanurus
TAGATGGGTCATTTTATCATAGAATGAGATCAGGTTTGTCAGACAAGACCTGCCCTTCATAAATCCATGTTGACTGGGCCAAAGCATCATTAGTACTGTTAGCACACTTTACTTTTGAAGCTCACTTCAGCTGAATAAACATGTGGAGTTATGGGCAGATAACAGGAGTAAGGCAGAGAAAAATAAGCACTTGAGTTGGACTGAGACCAGGTCTGCAGGTCAGCTCCTCCAAGATAAGTGTAGAAAAGCTGGCTCCAGTTTCTGCAAAATGTGGCTCTGGCCTTGGTTGATATTAAGAATAAGGTTGCAGTGGCATAAGAAGTTCTTGTAGGTCTGCCACCTGTGGAAGGAACTGCAAGCTTCATGCTTACTGTGTGTGCATGGATCTACAAGACACTAAATATCTGTTAGGGAAGGTAGTCTTCATTCACTTCTGTTGTGCAGAGGTATACAGAAATCATGATTGCTGTGGCAGTTGCTATGTAGATGCATAACAAAGAGCTGTGGCTCCAGATTGATAGTGGAGCTTCTTAGAAGGAGGTTCTTTTATCAGGTTTTGAAGCTAGTTCTTCTAATGACCGAAATAATTTGCATATTACTTCATTTACCAAAGCAGCTGTTAGAAGTAGGTTATGTTTCATGTTTTTATAACCTGCCAAAGTTTATGTTTCTCCATTGGGGATTTTTTTTTCTTTTAGAGTTTTCATTGAAACGACATCCTAAAAACAATGTGGACCAGAGATGGAGATGACACACTTGTTTGCAACATGTGGTTTCCAGCATTTGTCTAGAGGTTTGCTTCACTATTGGAAAGAAAAAGCGGAGTCCAATGAACACTGAATGAGGCAGGAAAATTCCCTTTACTTTTTAATGGACCAATACCGGGCTTTATACAAACACACACAAATGTGAAACCTGAATTTGGTGAGATCCCTTTATGCTTATGAAAACTGTTCCTAAGCTCACAGGTGTGATGTGAAAGATGCTTTAAGTCAATCACACCATAAAGTGTAAGACAGTTGGCCCTCTGTTCAAGGGATGTGATATCTCTCTGGCATTTGCTGCTAAAGCTGCAGGTGGGAAAGTCCGAGACATTTATACTGTATGGCTGAACTTTGCTGGAGCCAGGAGGATGGTTGGACTGACAGTAGAGAGAGCAGCCCTGGAATATTTATCTGGCCAGTGACAGCAGCCACCACATCCATTCACTTCAACCTGTGCTCTTCCTCTGTGCAATACCTGACTCACCTGGTGCTGCAGATGGCATTTCATAGGAGAGCAACATAGCACTCTTTCCTGCAGTGATAATTTAAAGCAGAAAGGCAGGTCTAGTAAGTGAAATGTGAAACTTCTGCACTGGGATAGAAGGTTGGAATGTTTAAATAACTGAATATCCTTACTGAAGAAGAATGCATAAAGCAAGCCAGAATTTCTCTCTGGCACTTAGTCATTTCTCGGTGGCTGAGTTCCTGCAAAGCTTTCCTAGCCTTGATAGTATGAAATAGGATAATGGCATGGTGCTAGGTCACATCTGGGGAAGTGGCTCCTCCCGTAACACTCCCTGACCTTCTGCTTAAAGATACTGTCCATTTTGTTAGAACAAAGAAAGACTGGGCCTTGAAGCATGAATACCAAATGGGGAGGTCACTTGATGGCTTTGTGTTCATGCTTTACTGTCATCGTGAACACCCAAACTGACACCAGTGGATTAGGTTCCTTTTCACATTTCCTTAAGATGGCAGCAACAACTGTTTTGGAAAGCATTTCTCAGCCAGGTAGTATTACCTGGGATAAAAAGGTGTGGAAATCATTCTCTTCCCATCAGCACTTCCAGCTTCTGGGCCTTGATTCAGGTCCTGAAGCATACATGGAAACTGTGTTAATCCATTCATTTTAAACATTTACAAAGCTCTGTTCTGAACTTCTATAAGCAGATACTGCAGGTCATCAGTTCCAGCTTCTTCTGAAACCTTTACTGGCACTTGACTGCTAGGTCTAACAACAGCTGCAAGAGGTATGTCCTTTTGACTGTGAGCAACCAAAGAAATTTAGCCCATCCTATCTCAGGCTAATTTTGCTACAGTGACTCACTCTCTTCCACAATTTCCAGGCTAATTGCTACAACATTCTCCAGCTGCCAACACAATCCCCAGGGGTTTGCAGAATATTTTGATTCAGTGTTCTAATTGTAGAGAACGGTGGTTTAGCTGCTAATGTATAAACAAATCACAGAATTGAAAAAAAGCTTTTAAAAGGTGGAAATGCCTCCAAAACAATTTCTTTCCTGATTCTTCTTCAGATACATATCTTAGGAATAATGAAATACTCCACAATATAGGCTTAATAAGGTAGCATCTGCTTCTGTCCTGTAACCCACCTGGGCTTTCATGTGCAATGACACGTTGTCTGCAGCACAAAATTCAGGACTCGTACCCTCTGTTTTGTACATTAATAAAAGCTTTGGCTTAGCAGTAATTGATTAAACTCAGCACTCCGCAGATTTATTTTTTTCACATTTGCAACTGACAGGACTTAAAAAAGATGCCAATGCTACAGAGTGCTTTAAAGGTTAAATTAGTGATAGTAAGATTTGCTGATGTTATCCCAATGTTCGCAAGCAGATGACTGTTCTTTCTGTACTCCCTTTGCTGAGCTGATTCACTCTGCTAGTAAGCAGTCCTGTGCAGGGGTTTGCAAGTAAGACTGATTCATCTCTGAGGGGAAACAGTCTGTAATGACCCAAGTATACTTCTTTGTGGCCAGGCTTACATAGCAGACTTTGCAATGCAATGAGCAGCTCAAAAAGTGAAGCACACAGTGACTGAAAAAGTCATACACATGTGATCTTTTAACAGCATCAGCAGCCCAAGCCACGTAATGCAAAAGCCCTCCCTTCTCTCCCATATTTCCCTGAAAACAGATTTGAAAAGCACAACTTTGTCTTGCCTTCACTGTGTATCACATGCTTGTGTCTCACCCAGTCCTTACACACTCATGTAAATTCCACAACCTTTTCTGGGTAACCCCCCCTCACTGTCCCCTCAACTGCTAAAATGCTGCAGAAGCATCATCCTGACTACACTTCCAAAACTTAATGGCCTGAAGCTTCTTGAAGCCAGTTACACTCGGCTGTGGCAGTGCCCAAGTCTATAGGGAAGATGTCTCATTGAGCTGCATGCCTCGGATCCCATGCAGATACATTAGAGTCCATATTCCTGAACCTGGTCACAGGGACGCTAGAGATGCCTGGACAGGTATTGCAGCAGGTGCTTGGTGTTGCAGCAGCAGCAGGAGTATGGGCCAGGCTGTCAACATCCCTTTGCCAGCAAACCAACCAGGATGCAGAATGCTTAAGCGTTCACTCCTGTTCAAGACCCATTATCATCCTGCTCAGGACTCTTCTTGGTCTTCACTAGGATTTATGAGTGTGTATTAGTTGTGTAGGTGTCCTAGGCTTAGGAACAAGACCCAGAGTTTGGGTGAGACAGTACATGTTTGCCCTGTCTCAGGGCAGAGTTGTAGGTACATCCAAGTGACAATATGGTTGTATTCTGCAGAATAATCTTTAAATATGCATGTTTTGGACCTCACCCAGTGTAGTCTGGCTGGTGCAGAAATGGTAGGTCAATTTGCTTAATGTAAACGCAAACCATGTACATCAAGATCCTCATCTGCCTTTGAGGCAGCATTAGCTTCTGGCCCCACTGTTCCAGTAAAGCTTGTTTTGATAAACAATGTAACCACACAGAGAAATACGATCAGTCCTCTTCTATATTCAGCTCATCTGTCTTTTGGAGACCTAAAGACTTTTTCTACCTGCAAAGTCTGAGTCTAGGCTGCAACCCTTTTGAAAACCAAGTACCTCAGGCACTGCTAAAACTAATTTTTTCCCCCTCATTTCTACCCACTACCCTGCTTTCCAAGTCAGATGAAGACTGAAAAGAAACAGGAGTAAATCTCTGGACCTGTTAATGTTTTTTGTGACTCAGTGGTCTGAGTTTAACAAAACACCAAATAGATATATTTTAATGTTGTACCTAGTACTTTCAGGTCACCTCCAAGGGAGATATGTACTGCTCCATCTACTCTGACCTGAAGAGAGGTTTCAGCCAACAACATGCTTCACTTACTTTGCTTGGAGATACAACTTGGACATTACTCCTCCATTTCACTGGCAAAGCTGCAACACAGCATCTTTGGAACACAAAGGTTGCAATGAACTAACAGGTAAACTTCTTGTTGGGAATGAGCAATACCAACTGCACAGGTTTAGGACCTGGAATTGGCTCCAACACAGCCAGCTCTAAGAGCTTCATCATTGCTCTTTCTGGAGACCTAGCAATAGAGGAAACTGCTCTGGCTCCTTTCTAAGACTCCTGGCTCTGTCAATCTCTTGACATTTGGGAGTTGCTAAACCCCTGTAGTTTCCTAACTCTTTCTCAATCCTTTGAATCACAAGAATCCTAAAACCTGTGGCTGTCTCCAGTTTACATCCTCTTAAGGCAAGAAGAATCACATATATCCACCTCCACCCAAGGTCACCTCTGGATGCCCTTCTTGTCCTAAATAATTTCCATGTAACCATTTAGCTGCTCTGGCCTGACTCACCAGATAGACAGGTCACCAGCAAAAACTCCCACTGCAGTGTGAAGCACTTTCCTATACTATACATGCATGCTGGTGCACGACAGGGAGAAAAGACTCCTCTTGGAGAAATGGTTTGCACCAAAATGCTCATTTCCTCCCCAGCTTCTTCTGAAGATTTCTTCAGAATTTGAGTCCAGATGTTAGTAACATGCATTTCTAAACTGCAAGACCATCTGTAATCTGCCTTGGCCTTGAGAAACTGTGTTGCAAACTTCAGAGTTTATCTGTATTATGGATTTTGAACATTGCAGCTAATCTGCTTTATCCTCAAAATTACGTTTCAGAAACTCTGCTCTGAAGCCACAAAGAAGTGCAAGGAAGAGTCTCCAAATGGTTAGTATTCAGCTTTGATTATTTCACTGGTAGGTTGAGCTTAGCATGTTCCTTGCATGAGGTATATGTAATTTAAAGTTAGGCTATATCTTTTTGATCTTGTAAAGACTTGCATTTCTGGAGTGAGTCAGGAAGCACTGGTGCATTCTAAATAGTTCTAAAAATTGTGGAGTAAAGCTCTGCTTCTAGTTGCATTCACAAAGGAGAAGAGGAAATCAGTAAGTTATGAACCACTTCTATCATTTTGCTTAGCTTTTTTTAGTCAAAACTGTCATTTAGGACAATGATGATTTTTCTTTTTTTGTCAGTGGCACATGATTTATAGGAAAGCAATCCAAAACTGTAGTATGACTGTGATTCACTCTCCTGAAAGTATTACCATGAAAACCATAAAGGATCAAAATGCTGCAACTGCCATTCAAAGCTCTATCGTAACATCCACTAATATATAATCTTTGCATTTTACAGTAAATGGGAGCAGATAATACTGAAGAACTTGCTATTGGGAGAAGAGGAAAAAAAGAAAAAAAGAAAAAAAAAAAAGAATACTTCATGAGTGCTGGCAAGTCAATCACACATCTTTGAGTGCACATAAACCACATAGGGAGGCACCCAGTGGAGGAGCTACTTATTATGTCAGAATCTTGCCACTCTACCACAAGCAGTACAGAGGTGAAATTCCAAACTGACAACTCGTGCAGCCCTGAACTGGAAAAGCATCTCACAGTAGTCTCTGCTCTCATAGAATCATTAAGGTTGGAAAAGACCTCCAAGATCAAGTCCAACCTTCCACCCAACACACCTCCATGACCACTAGACCATGTCCAGAAGCACCACATCCAACTGTTTTTTGAAGACCTCCAGGAATGGTGATTCCACCACCTCCCTGGGCAGCCTGTTCCAAAGCTTAACTACTCTTTCTGTAAATAAATTCTTCCTAATATCTAATCTGAACTTCCCCTGGTGCAACTTGTGGCCATTACCTCTTGTTCTGTCATTAGTTATTAGGAAGAAGAGGCCAACACTGGACTCACTAAAACATCCTTTCAAGTAGTTGTAGAGAACAATACGGTCTCCTCTCAGCCTCCTTCATGCTAAACAACCCCAGCTCCTTCAGCCTCTCCTCATAAGACAATCCCCTCATGAGCTTGGTTGCCCTCCCCTGTACTGGCTCCAGCACCTCAGTCTTGTACTGTAGTGCCCAAAACTGGACACAGTACTCACAGGACTTGTGATACCTTGTCCCACTCCTCTGCCACCACAGCAACTTAGTGAAGGTAACTCTTGAGTCTGATGCATGAGGAACAGGCCAAAACCAGCTAGAAAAACAGAAAATCTTAGGAGAAAGACCCCCCTCCACATAGAGAATAAAGGCTGCCAAATGCTGGGCTCTTCCTGGACCAACATGGAGCAGTGGTGGGAGATGCTGACCGTAGTTCATTAGAAGCAGAATCCCAGAGCACAGACACCTCAGGACAGGACTGCTCATTAAATATCGTTCTCACTGAGGACTAAAAAAAAAAAAAAAAGTAAAAAAAAAGTTAAAAAAAAGTTTAACAACGTAGCTTAGTGATGCCTGGGAAAGGATTTAGTAAGGGCAGGGTAAAACAGGCAAAGAGACAGTGGGAAAAAGCAACTAGCATTTTAAGAAGTATGTGTTTAATTCCTGTGCAGCATAGGCAGGGAGGAGGCACTGTGCAGAGCTCCCTGCAGAGAGTGCCACAGAGTCTGTGCAGCAGCCTGAGCCTTTAAAGAAGCAGCAGAAGCACTGTCCCTCCTGTGACAGGGCCTTCTCGCTGCAAAGGACCATCACTGCAGCACAGGCTCTAACGCAGCACAGCACAATCTGGAGGATTCCCGATGACAGACTGGCATCTGCTGTTTTGGTTCCCATTGTGAATGAACACAAAGGGAAAGCTATGTAGCAAACCACTTTGGCTTGCCATTCACCACAACAAATGCAAATCCTTTTACTGCACCTCTGCAGTAAACAAATAAATAAAACATTCCTCTAGCATACTGAGAAATTCCCCTGAAGTGAAACTGGAGATTCCCAGAATACAGAAGCCAGGCAAGTGCTTCTCTGAGAATGCAACTGTAAGTAAAAGAGAAGTTTCAGTCCTTTTCAGATACAGCATATGAATGACAAGGATGCAACAAGCAACAGTTTATTTGTAGAAAAAATCCTTTAAAATTTTACTACATTGTAAGATTAAGGAAAAAAATAGTATTAATATATGTACATACAATATATATAAACAAACACACATCGCACCATTAAAGTTACATGCTTTTTGAAACAGAGAATGGGTCATATTCCCTCATATCAATTTTAAAGTTATCACTGCAAGAAACCTTGCTTCCTTTTTGTTTTTATCCCCATCAAAGTTTTCAAGTACAGGAAGAAAGTAATGCAGGTTCTAATAGTAGAAAACTTTTGTTATACACAAATTACAACTGACAGCTATACAGTATTATTCTGCAGTATCCAACACTTGTGGCTTTTTGAGCTCTATAATGATATGAACTTTTTACCTGAGGTGCATGGAAATAATGAAGCATGATAATTGGCAAGTTTAAGAGATTTTCACATTATGATTTGACTGTAATAGAAGTCGATTAGGTATCACAAGTCTATATCCATAGTACTGGCACAAGAATGCTCTGTCTTAGAAGTGCAGGAAATTAAAAGGCAAGCACCACTTGCAATGATAAGCATGCAGACAATTTAAGTGAAACAGAGGTAGCGTGTTCTTGTAACTCCAGCAGGGTCATTCAAATCAACTGCACCCTCCCTTCTGCAAAAGGCACTCGCTTTTTCAGCTATAAACAATGTGGTTTTAAATTCAGACTGACCACAAATGGTGGACTTCTCTCATTGAAAATATAAAAACAATGTTAAGCAGAGAATATGAATAAGGAAGTAAAGTGAGTGTAAGAAATACATATTTCAGGTAATATGTGCTATTCCTCTCCCCCTACTTTCTATGGGGAGATTCGAAGTATTTTATAAAACAATTGCAGTATGTAATCCAAAAATTAAGACTTTCCAGTTGAAATGGCAGTATTAAGCAGCACATTATGTATAAGGAATAATTTGAAAACACCAGAAGTATGCCAGCCTTTTTAATAGCTAAAGAGCAACAATGCACAGTTAAAAGTAGGAATTTTATGCACAAAAAGGTGGTGCCAAAAAACGATAAAGATTCTTTTATGTAAAACCCCATAAGCAAAAATGCACAGACACTCTTGCACTGTATCTTTTATCTTTTCTGCGGTTTGAAAAGATGTCCATGCAACACATGTAGTCTTACCGTGACACTACAGAGCTAATCGAGTTATAAGATGTGCCACTGTTGCAACTGGAAGCATAAGCCTCTTGACCATTAGCATCTAGATTTATTTTGAATACAGAAGATGCCTTCAGTAAAAAGTCTGCTGCATCTCTGCGGCCTAATTCCCTCAGCTTAGACATAAGGATACCTACAGTGCTCTCAGGAGCATTACTCCACTCCTGCAGAAGTGCATGGACTGGGCTTGAGAGGAAGTCACTTTGAGTTCCATTATTTGTATTGTACTTTGCAACAAGGTCAGGGAGGCCCAGGTTCATGGCCAGAAGGCACCAATCTTTGCCCATAGGATCTGGTGGATCTAAAAGTCGGCTTAGTTTTCTCCTGGTAAGCAGATTCAGATCAGAAACATGAATATCCATTCCTAGGCTTCCCTGGGAGTAGACATCAAGACAACCAAAACACAGTATACTACTAAAGCTCTCTTTATATCCCCCCATAGTGTTAGTTAGCGATGTCTCTTTTTGACTCTGTGCACGGAAAAAGTCTCTGGGCTGATAGACCATTACTGGTTCATGATGTTCCCTCAGCTGCTGAGGACTAAGGTAGTATTTCCCAGTCAGAAGGCCTGGTAAGGTCGTGGTCATTAAGTTATCAATGGTGCTGCATACAGAATCCAGAAGCAAACAGCATTTGATCTTCTCAGTTTCCAGTCCTCTAACTTGAACCTCTATACCCTGACCATGGTTGACCAGCAGCACTAAAAGCTCAGCTCCACGATTCGTAATCTTTGATCCATTTACCCACAGACGTATATCAGCATCTCCCTCTGTGCTCTGCTGATGAATCCACCTGCAGAGATTCACCTGAACTTTATGAAAAATTCCACAAGGAAATGGGGTAAGATGTTCCACAGGAACGATTCTAACACCACCATAAATCATCACCTCATCTTCCTCATCTGTCCATGACCTGTGGAGATTGTCAGTCTTTATAAGAGCAGGAATATCCACCATTGTTCCACTGTTAAGATCCCTTGCACAAATATCCATGGCATCCAAAATCTGTATCAGCTCTTCCACATCACTATCTGTCACCAGTCGCTGGATGTCCTCTATCGTATACCGACCTCTATAGTGATGGAGGGCTTTTGGGTTCTCCACTGACAGGATTTTTGCAAGGACATTTGAACAGAGCCAGCGAGGATCCAGAAGCACAACATCTTGGACAGTTTCACTCTGCATAATGTTAATCTGTTACAAACATTAAAGTTACTATTTACATTCTGTGAACCCCACTTTCTCTCCTTCCTAACTTGCTGACACAATGATTTAATTAACAGTGCTGACAGAAGAAAAGCAAACGGTGCATTTTAATTTCTTCCAAGAAAACAAACATTTCCACTAGTAACAAAACCATTAGAGCCCAAAAGCTATAAAGCCTAGTCCTGACTCACAAGCAATTTATGCAAAGGTGTTACCCTGTGATCCTGTTTCTGATGAACACACTTAAACTTCTCATACGCAGTGAACACATCAGGAACTACCTCATTTAAGATGATAGCATACCTATACTTTCTGGGCATTTTATATTCTTACAACTATAGCAATAAACTGTAATTCTTTATGTCTTAAAGAAATAATGTTGAATGACAGTAACAATAACAAAAAGCATTATTCACCAATCTCTATGATGTCTTCAGAGAGAGGAGAAAAAACCAAACTGTAGACTTTGCTTAAATCTCATTTAGCAATGTTCTATCAGAGCAGTATTCTGGTAAAACAGAGATGCAATTTAGACAAAAACCACTTACTTCTCCTATGCTATGCAATTGCTGTGCGATATGCCGAAGGTCGTCTTCACTTGCCAGGGGGTTAAGCTGTTCCTGTACATCGTACACAAACTGCTGCAAGGACATCAGCTGGTTGGGTCCATTCATTTTTCTCCATGAAGGCAGTGTGGAGATTATTTTTTCACACAGATGAGTCATAGGTGCACAAGTCTTACAAAAGCACAGAAAACATCCATTTTTAATTCTACTCTGGTAAGAATAACAGCGCTATCGTAGTTTTATGTTTGTATGGTTGGGTTTTTTTTTTTTTAAGGGAAGTTATGAGATATAATGCATTCATGATGTATATTCATGTCTAAAGAGCTTCCCTTGTGACAGACCCTTACTCTTCTATCTGACATGCTCTTGTCATATGATCTACTTTTTCTTAATGCAGTGAATTGTAGAAACAACTTTTTCACTGAAATAAGAAAACTTCCCAAACTTCACCATGATTACAAAGGGAACCTTGACATGCAGAACAAAACTGAGTTTATACAGTCCTGCCTTGTCAAATATGATGATCACTTGAAACAGTGACTTCAAAATGTATCAACTGCCTTCCTTCATCTCAAAGTTAATCTTTATCTCAGAAACTGTTATCATTTAATGAAAATCTGTACTCATCAGTATCTCTACAGGACCAAGTTTCTTTAACAGGTGAGACAGCAGGGTACCAGGTCAGATGGAACTTTTCTCTCTTGAAAAACTGATAACCTTGATCCTACAATCTCAAGCCACAGCATGCACTCCTTATGCACCCAAGCTCTCTGGATTTGAAGCTAGTGACAACTGCTACAACAAAATTGTGTCAGAGAAGAAAAGCTAACTTAATCAAGAGACCATTGGGAATGCAAAGTGGGCTGAATATCACATAAACACAAATACTTCCCTCAATCTACAGAATGAACTCAGTAATAAATTAACTTTTAATTCATTGTGTAAAAAAATCTATCCGAAGTAGCTGCAGAAAGTCTAGTGGTGTGTCACATAAGTAAGAGGACCTTTAGTATGAAGAAACTAAAATCCATTTAGCATAGGATACATAATAACTTCACTTTGTCACCTCCAGTATGGAATCATCATGGATTCATGGTGGTATCATCAAACCACGGTTATTTTACCTTTAGTCTCATATGCAAGTACCCACACATACACAAACTATTGCAAGTACATACTTTTCAGAAAAAAAAGCGCAGTAAAAATGCATATTCAGTTCACATATCCATATTGGGAAATATCTAACAGTTAAGGAAACTGTTCTACTTCGGTGGTTTTGGTTTTTTTTACAGAAACTTATTTGCCTGAGATATATAATATATTCTGTTTCTCTGAAATACTACACTGACAAAATAAAGGAAAAAAAGAGAAAAAAAAAGGGCTAATGCTAGAATCTAATTAGTGCCAATTTTAAATATGAAATTATAAATCTGAACTGAAATCACAAATAATTTCCTTTCAAGAGATATGCACTACAATTCTGAAAATGCTGACTCAATCTTTGATGTCATTTGTTGTATCACCAGGTCTGTCACATAAACTGCTAAAAAGTTGGAACAGCACTCATGTATTTAAATTTCATAATGCAAAAACTAAATTTACAGTTAAGTATTAAACAAGATGAAGATTTTCACATTTTAGCTGGCTCAATCCAGGCCATTAGACATTACTTACAGAAATGATCTGGTTTCTTATTTCTTGCAAGTGATTTCGGAGAAGCTTCATATCTTTAGACCCAGATGCTCCAGAATCCATGACAAATAACTTGTCTGAAATTTGCAGATCATTTCCAAATCTAAAAGAGAAGAGTAAGCAATTATTTCCTTCGTGCCAAATCCAGTTTTATTTCTTAATTCAGTTGTAATTCAGTTTTAAATTACAGAAGAGCTATTTTTCTTCAAGGCATAATAAGCTTAAATACTGATTATGCTATTTTATAAGCATAGTCACTATAACTGCTCTCTAATTTTCTTAAAAATAAACAAAGATATTGAGGGAAAAATGCTGCATTTCCTAAGGAATAAGGCTGAAGATGGGTAAGAAAACTACAGCTGCATGACTGAACTTGTGATTACAACACCAAACATTTCACTAGACAAGGGACAGAAGGAACTAATTCTCTTTAAGGTCTTCATATTTGCCCATTTCTTTCTTCACACTTTAAATAGTTCAGTTGTCACTGCTATTGACACCAGATTTCTTTCTCACTTACTTCGGATTTTTCAACCATACATACTTCTTTTCCTAGATCTGGTCCAGTTTGCATTTAAAAGATTTCCAACCCCAAAGATTATATACAGGCATTTTCTGCTGGTTTGTTTCATTTGATTAAGATACTGCCCCTTCCACTACTGTGCTGAAATTTCTACATCTGTTTCTTGTGCAGTCCAGACAAACATCTGTGCTCACAGTTATGGATGGTTTCCTGTAACATGTGTTACCCACCCATTTAAATGCTCACTGGGAATGTAAATTATTATTATTTTAAACAATAGTACATTTGTGAAAAATTCTCCATTTCAATATACAAATAGCATATTCTCCAAACAAATGCTAAAGAAGGTTAGAAGTTTTCCTAACTTCTAGGTACTAACTTCTTGAATGAACTTGTCACCTGTATGACTCCAGAACATCCATCCAGGCTCTTCACAAACTATGTAGGGAGTACCTCAGGCCTTCCTTAAGTTTTCTCCCTACACATCCTATATCAATTCAGAGGAAAGGTTGGACTAGATGATCTTGAAGGCCTCTTCCAACAAAAGACATTCTGTGATTCTGTGAAAAGTGTGGCTCTCCTGAAAAGTTTTCTCTTTTGCACCCAGAGTCTGCAGCTGAGAAGTGCCCACTTTTCTGAGACCGGTGTAAAACCTGAGCACCAAGATGTCAGACAGATGGCTGATACTGGCCTTTGGATGAATCCCAGTGTTTATAGGGTGAAACTTCATAAGCCTCAGCTCTTTTTTTCCACCATGTGGCTCATTTTATCTTATTTAAGGTAGTTCACTCAACAGAATATTGGTAAATTTTTGAGATTTTACACTACATAAGCTTCCTGAACATACTCAAAATATTGTAATCTAATAAAAATTAAGCCACATAAACCCTTTTTTTTCCATATTCCTATGCATTTCCATAGCTTTTATTTCCAAACTGGCATGTTTAAACACTACATATAAACAACACCTCACACTTACCTGTTCCTGATTTCTTTCAACAATGACGTATCTTTGTCATACCAAAACTCTCCCCCCACAGGCCGAGGAAGATTCACTATGTCAGCATGTGTGGCCACCAAAACAACACGCAGGGGATTTTTCAGCTTCCCACCAAATGCTAGAAGAGAAACAAGAGCATTCCCTCACTGTGAGACATGGCTAGGAGGATGATGCCTTACAGAGCCAGGAAAGTAGCAATGCATTTCACACTCTTCATACTGATCACTTTGCTGTGGATTTACTAACTCTAAGCACAGCCATACTGTGCTTACACTACCAGTGCTTTGGCTGTTACCTGCCCATAGGATTATCTATATAATGTCCAGTTTGAATAGTCAGACATCAAATACATATATTACGTGACTTTACTGTTTTAACAAAAACATTAATCAGTAACACTAATAATATATATATATATAAAAACTATAAAACTATGATACTGTGAGGAAAAATAATTTAAAATAACAGCTTCTTGAAAGGGTTTCTCATAATCTTTGCATGGTCCTTAGTAATACAGGTTCAGAGTAAAGTATTATAAGTAGAACATAAAATGTCTACAACATTCATATGTTGGTATGAATGCTATTTTGCAGTACTTACACAAACAATGAGCTCTCACTTAAGTGAGAGTTAAGTAGAAAAGCCTGGCAGAAACCATGAAAAAGAATAAGAAAGAAAGATACAAATGGCATGAATGAAGTGACAGTACAGAACACAGAGTTTTCAATATTTTCTCAAACTATCTTCCAGAAAAGTGGAGACATCATTAGACTATTTTTAAAAAATGACAGTACATGCAATCCTACTGTCCTATCTGAAAAACTTCACATAAGAATATGCTTACATCACTGCTCAGTTTTAATCAGCTAAGAGCTATAGAATCTTGATTCATTCATCAAATGCCACATTTTCACAAATTTCCGCATAGCACTAAAAGGCAAGTATTGGTAAGTGTTTTGTATTTTTTTTGTATTTTTTGGTAGATGAAGGACAAAATAACTGGAAAGTAATATGAAAAGTTTTAAGTTTTCTGATAACATCACTTACTATGTATTATTTAAAAGATTTATAGTAGTACAAAAATGTATGGGTATCAAAACTGATCTGAACTTATCACTACAAGAACTGATTCAAACAAAATATTTAAACACACTGATAATTAGATCAGCAACAAGAAATGATTAACTTAAACTCTATCTTGGTCAAACTAAGAACTAAGTTTCCTTGCTAGACTGAGGAGCTGTGAAAACTTTTCAGGAGCTGAAAATTAACTGTGTTGTCTTTTTTGATACTTTCTTACAAATTTCTGAGCTTTACTTTTAGTAGTGATTTCATGTTGGTTAGATCAAAATGCTTATATTGTTAACCTTGTGACTGGATCTAAAATGGAAAATGAAAGTCATGCCAATGCCTGAACTGAAAACTGAAGGTTTGTCTTGGCTCATCACTATTATCTGGCTGAGATAATGCATAAAGAAACAAGAAGAACACAAAGAGAGGTGAAATAATTCTTGTACTATATAAGTATTTGATAGCTTTTGACTGGTGAGTCCCTGTAAGTATTATGAAAGTCCATGAGCATGAAGTTAGGTTGGCTTTCAGGAGCAACAATTCAGTTTATAGAGCCAAGACACGTCAGAGCTTGGCTGATCCATACAACTGTCACAGTTTGTACACCAGTGCTGAGCTGAACACACAAACAGGTTATATGGTAAGTGTATCTAGACCTACAGACATCTTAAGAAAAAAAAATAAAATAATTTGCTTTCCTGCCAAGTAACTTTCAGTTAATTAGAGAAACTAAGTAAAGTTGCTTAAGACTTGTGCAAAGTCTGAGAATATGTGAGTTGAAATCTGATAGAAATACTGGTATTTGTATACCCTCAAGCACCAAAATGTTAACATACTTGAAGTTCAACTGCAACTCTAGTTAAATGTGTCTAAGTTGCATGTACTGAGAGGTTCCACCACTCTGCAATGTTGTTCTGTCCTGCTCTCATTGACAAGACTAATCTATCCTGGAAACAGTTCATTAGGGCTAGATGTAAGCAGAATTTAAGAAATCTGTCTAAAACCAGTTTTAATGGTCCCAACCCTTTTAACCACTTTTCCATGCAGCTTATTTGATATAAAACTTCCTGCCATTTACAGATATAAATCCCAGTGCCACAAGAGGCTGCACTGGACCTTATGACCCTTTGTAGTTGAACAAAGAGGTGTGTACAGATCTTCAGGCTTGTTCCATAGATAAATTTCATTTTCTCTAAGAAGCCTTGCGTAAAGTTTGTTTGACTACATGGGGATGAAGACATATAACAGCACTAAACACAGAGGATGTACAAAGTTGCAGAGAAACACAAGAAGCTTTACTCTACATTCCCCTAATATTTTGTTAATAGGTAGGTAGAAGCACATACCTATTGGCTCCTCAACTGGGACTAACGACTTCAGGAAACTGAGCCAAAAGGTCACTTGGTTTAACTGGATTTCATAAGGCTCCTCAAGACTAAAAAGCACTATGTGAATTGCAGTGGGATCGTTTGCAGCAAAATAATCGTAACAGCAGAAATACACAGGATTCCCAGAGAATTCCCAGATGCTGAAATCACCGACTCCTGAAAAAAGAGGCAGATGATGACATCTTTCAGCCATGGAAAGACAAACAAGTTAATCTGATTTAAATTTTCACAAAGATAATCTATATGCATGTGAGACAGCAAGACTGCAAATGCAATCACGAACAAAGGGAATAGGTTTCAGTCAGTCTCAAAGGCTGAGAATTGGAGTCCTCACATTTGTTCCTCTCTCATATTCACTTCCCTAGGACACTCAGCTGGCTGCCACATGGAAGCACCTGTGTGTTAAACACATGCAGCCTTCCACATTAAATTGGACTTTGATTTGCAAACAGCAATGGATCCTGTAATTCCCTTGAAAAACAAGAATAATGGCTCCCATTCTTTTCCTGCTCACCTCAAAGAGCTCAACACTTTTATTAACTTTTCTTCTTAACATGCCACTGTTTGTATCAGAAAAAGCTGACAGACATCCTCAAAGAAGTCACTTTGCTTTACAAAATTGTACTGTTCACATTGTGTTCTGAAGTGGGGATTCAGAATCACCATGTCAGCACTGTGCTTCTTTCTGCCATCTCCTTTAGATTCAGGTGAGAAAAGTATTACCATGTTGCACAGTGTGGCACTTCAGAGACACCACATGGTTAAGGTGAAGTCTGCCACACTTTTACTACCTCTATTTACATAAATGCTAATTAAGATGCACATCAAACTCCTAGAAGTCTGAAACCTCAGATCTGCTGTTACAAGTACAGCTATTCAGAGTTCAGCCATGTGCGCACTTCCATTTTGTATCAAGACAGCACAGAGAAAGAAAAGAAACTCCTTCTGACAGTCTGTTGCACAAGTTTTATTTCACTGCAGAATTTGACTTGGTTTCAGATTGCACTGAAAGAGGAAATTAGCCTGGACAAAGAACAGGCTTTAGCTACATAGCAGACTCTTCAGCATCAAGGACAAATGTGCTGTCACTGCATGTTACTGTGCATATACTGCATTCATAAATGGGTTTCTCTCCAAAACAACATCTTGATAAAGCCTAACTTGGCCTCAAAACTGCAGGTGCTAAGGTATGAAAAATATTTGCCTCATGAATAATAATAACAGATCAGGAGAGATGTTACCACCTGTAAAACAATTAGTATGGCTGGTGGTGTATATGCACCCTTTGTATGGCCTTCACAGTCAAAAGCTATATACGTACTTATCGCAACTTTTCTGACTGACCCCTCTTACTACTAATTGGTTTCAATTGCAGAGCAGTTAGCTTCCCTTCAAAAGTAAAATTAAATCAGAAGCTGCACTCATTATGTTTGGTGAGCTTCAGAGCTCTCCAGCTCTGTCATGGTAGTTCTTTCATACAGCTGGCTTGGGTCTATGAGACCAGCTTAAATCTGATAAAAATCACCAACAGCCATGAAGGAGGAGCCTTCACACTAGTAGCTGGTTTGCCAACCTACTCCTATTATCCCAAATCCCTCCTGCCCCAGTTATTCACTTCAAAGACATTTCTGTGTGATGCTGTAAGAGTCTGACACAGTGAATACTGTGTATTTACAGGTACAGAACTTCATGCAGATTTACTTTGTACTTAAACAAACGGAACCCCACCAATATTGGATTCTCAGCTACAGTCATTACCATACCAAATCAGGTATTTCTTTCCCCCATTTTTATTAATAAAAACAACATGGCATTAACTATCCTGCAGCATTAAGGCACACCAGCCCAGGACTCTGCTTACCATGCAAGCAGGCATTCTGAATGTCAATGGCCTTGGTGGACTGGTCATCAGCAGAGAAGTGAGAGTGATGAGCAGGTGAAACAAAAGCTTCCAATACCCCTTTGGTCAGGCCCGGCTCAAACATCATACTACGGCTTCTCACACTGACATTCTCACATCCAGGATAAAGATTTGTAATGCTTACTGAAACTGGGTCAGGGAAAGGAAAATGAGATTACAAACCATGTGAAAATCACATCCAGATCACTTAAAAACAAGTATGCAAGGTATAAAAGCTGATTAAAAACCAAAACTGCTCTTCAAAGAAAGGAGATGACAAGCTGAGAACTTACACAAATACATCCTTATTCTGAATGATGAAAAGGGAAATATTAGAATGATCCTGTATAGCACTTACTGCCCTTTAGCACACATACTACTGTGTGGGAAGCACAGAAAAAAAACCCAGTAACTTGGAAATGGAAGGTTTCAATAGTTAAAGTTATCTATGTTGCAAAAGATACACTGCTTTCTTAGCCAAGGGCTGCAATTTCATAGTACAGTTTATTTCTATTGGCATGGAAATGCTACATATTCACATATTTGATTCCTGTAAGAAGAAAAAAAAACACCCTGTAACAATTGTTTCCTGGGAGGTGTGGAATCAAAGCAGTCCCATAACCAGTATTATTTTACTAATAAGCAATTGTAAGAGAATTTATTTAGAAAGGAAAAAGCTTTTTAATTGACTTGCACCATCTAGTGGAGAAAGTGATGATCTTTCCTCCACTAGATGCTGAATTCTAGTATTTGGGTTTTAATATAAAATCTATCTGTTTACTGTAGAACAATACTTTCTTGTTTATCTTTTAGTGTTTCATCTTCCAATATTTAAATAATAGGCTATTCTAAATAAATAAATGGGTGAGTTCACACACTTGTTTTTAAAGAATTAAAACCAAAGCACATGACAGGCAAGTGACCAAATTGTGCTGGTTTAAATTTTCTATCTGATTATGTCACTCAAGCCATAAGATTATTTGCACGTTATATAAAGACTTTCATCCAAAAATAATTGATATTTTAACAAGCAAAACCCAAACCCCCAAACATCAAAACACCACCATATTAGTTTTGCTTGCAGAGAATGGCTCAGTTTTCAAGCATACACAGGCCCACACAACTCTCTGGCTTTATGTATTAGGTAAGCTATTTTCAAGTGCATGCTTCAAATTCACCCCTTTTTCTTCAACAATTCACCAGTCAGCCCCTTCTGATTTTATGATAGTGTAACACCTGTTCTCTGGTTCTGATACCAACCAACATAAAATTATCTGTTGTCAATTAAAACCTTTCTGCACTGTCTCCAGGAACTGATATTCCTGGAGTGACTTATCTGCCTTTGTACAACACAGTAATTTAAGACAAATAAATGAAGAACTGATTTGATTCATTTAATCAATTAATTTATTCTGTTGTCACAGATATAAGCCCCTTGTGTTAAGTAAACAAAAAATTCAGTAACAATTTCTATGCCAAGTATCTTGTAATCTTAAGGCCCTGCAATTATGTTATAGCTTCCTCAGCTGACTAGAGACAAAGTAGAGATGAAATCTCCTGTTAGCACTGTTCAGCTTTAAGTAAAAGCAATTAATGAAACCTAAGCCTACAAGCATCATTTAAAGGTTTGTAAAGAATGAGGCAAACCTGAACCCCTCTGGAACTCAAGTAGTAAGACTATTTCTAAACATCAATTTAAACTTGAGTACCTCAAAGTGTCTGCTTAGCTTGTATACACTGCACAGCCTCTCAGTGATAGAAAAGGGATCTGGTCATCAAAATCACTACTCTTTTCCTGTGTCCTCCAACAACTCTAGGTTCTTCCAGAGCTGGACACATACTGAAGTGTAAACGCACCTAGTTCCTCCACATCCTGCAGCTCTTTCCACTTCACATAGGTCAACTGGTGCCACATGGTCAGAACCTCCCTATTATTTGCAGTTTAATTTCCACCTTGTTTGGAGACAATTTTAGACAATTCTAACTGGGCTAATCCACTCCGAGGCATCAGGGGCATCTGAATCAACCTCAGGGTTGGTACCAGTCAGGAGGTTCTTGAGAATTGCAAACTCGCTCAAATGCCTGTACATAAATGCACGCAGCATGGGGAACAAACAGGATGAACTAGAGATCTGTGTGAGATCTCAGGACCATGATCTCATTGCAG
>JANHGL010014223.1:19942-31811 GCA_024611195.1 Ceyx melanurus
TGACTTGGTCTAGGTGATCCTGCTCAGGCAGGGGGGTTGGACTAGATGATCTTCTAGGTTTCTTCCAACCCCTAACAGACTGTGATTCTGTGAATCCTCTGTTTCTACTTAAAGATCACATAAACATTCATGAACTCTTTAAATTTTGCACAGAGTTTATTAAAACTACTCATACAAAAAGGCTAATAAAACATTACCTCCAAAATCGCGACAGTGAAATCTGTGCATGACACTGGCATTCATAGCCTAGGACTTATGAAAAATAAATGCCAGTGTTCACAGGTCTGGTCCTTCACCCTCCATGTTCACTTATGCAGCATTTGAGTAAACAAAACCATTAACTACTCCAGCATACTTCACATCTGCTGCTTCTCTTCACTCTTACTTTATGTAGGAGTCCATGCAGAGATGTCACTACACTCTCCATTTTATTTTTTTACATGCTTAGCCTGTCCTTCCTTTTTCAGTGAAGCCAACAGCTCTTCCTTAGAAGCTACATAGACTAAGAGAAAAATGTTTTCTTGTTCAAATATTACAGCTTTGAAGCCATACCTGTAGGTTTGGAAGACAAAGGAGATGGGGGGAATCTGGTTGAGTTTGTGGAGGAGAGCCTAGGCCTACGTCTTCGGAAAAAGCTTCGTATCAGGCCGCACTTGAGAGACTCCACGAGGGTTGTCTTCCCAGAACCAGAGTGTCCAAACAACTTCAGTTTGATCCGGGGCTGTGGATTCTGTGTGTGCCGCAGCTGCTGGATAAAAATTCCCCTGTGTGTATCCTAAAATTCAGCATGAAGAAGAAATCAAAATGTGGCAGAGAAATTCTGCCTCCCAACAAACTTTTAACACAGGGTTTAGATAATGCTTTCTTGCCACATTGCTGTTCATCAGTATCAGATCCTCCATCTGCTTCACCATGCAAGTGATAAGTTACTGGCAGAAGTGCAGGGACAGGTAGACAAGGCTCAACTGACTGCTTTCAAAAGCCACCTTATGAGTCTTCATGAAAATTAAACATGACTTCAGGCTCAACATCGGTGAATGGGATCATTTTGACCTCTTTACCTCTGATGGAGAGGGCAATGCAGGAAAAACTAGCCACTTACAATACAAATTATTCTTACCTGTCAGTCTCAGTAGCATAACCAATATCCATAACCTCACACAATACACATGCAGCATTGGAGAATTTTGCATGGTCAGATACCACCTCAGTGATCTGAAAACTTGATGCACATTTCCTGTCTTCAATAAATCATCTTCTTCTGTATTTCTCATATTTGGGAGAATTCTCCTCTTCCTTCCCTCTTCCCTCCACCCAGTTCTGTTTATTTCCACTTCAGTTCCTTGCAAGGTAAATACTACTTTTCCCAGAGCAATCTTATCTTCCCTTTCTCCACACACTTATTCTTCTTTACCATAAAAGACCTCTCACATAGTAGTCAACTTCCATTTTTCTACCCCTCTACTGCATGGTACATCCCCTAGACTGGTTTCCCTCCCAAGCTTCAAGAAATCTGCCTCCCTAACTAATTTTCCTCTCACAGTTTGCCCTCTGTGTGCATTTATTGTCTCTTTGACAGCTGCAACCTCATACTCCTACACAGGCCCTCCTGAAACCCAATCACATCTCCTACAGAACTCTACTTCAAACTCCCCCATATCCCCTCAGTATCTTGTCTTGTAGTATCTGAAAGATACTCCTGTTACTGACAAAGACAGGGTTGGGACTGAATAATACGTCTTTGCTCTTTTCCCAGCAAGAGGCAATCAGATATGGATGCTCTATTTCCCACACAAGCTGAGCTTGAGAAATGAATTCAACAAGGGGATGCAGTGCAGGACAGGCTTCACCTTCCCTTTCTTCATTGCACCATTTGGAGCTGAGAGTGGCTCTGTTCTGCATTAAATATGTTCAACATGTAGGATGACTCATTAAACAAGCACCTACAGACCCTGAAAATTATAACTTGAAAAATTTGACAGAAATAGTAGCACATTATAATTTAGTCCCTTCCATGCTAACAGGCATTTCAAAAATGTTAGTCACAATGTAAATACTGCACTTCCTCATAACTAATACTTAATCCTCTGCAAAAGCCACTATGACAGTAGGTTTGTCACATGTGGGCTATTAGGGACAATACTCTCCACAGCCACAAAAAACAAAACAAATGTCAGGTATGCTCTGTACTAGCTGATATTGACCTTTTTGAGTAGTACCAGAATATTTTCAGCTGTTTGATGTAATCAATTAATTTAAATTGATCAGATTCTCAGTTGCAAATTTTACCCCAATTAAGTATATAATTATTGCACATTTTCCCCATATATATATAGGCAGGCTTTCAACAACTAAGCATACTGTGCTATCAAAAAGACAGTTACAGCTACTAACATCTCTTTCAGAAGATATTTATATGACCCTTTCCCTTTTGCTCTAGGTTGACTTGCATTAGTTCCATATTTAGATCTTGACTAAAATACATACGTATCCACTTGCATGCAGACACAGGCAAGGCTTCAGTACAGGGATCAATTACATAAAATGGATCCTGTTATGACAAGCATTTACAAAAGCTATAATTGCAAAGGAAGCCTGAACTTTGGCACTTTCTGACATTTTCATGGATACATTTTACTACCACAGAAAGTATACATTTACTGGTATGAATAAAAGACATTATTTTACTTCCACCTTGGCAATGCATGGTACATGTAATCTTCTATTGCTGTTCTGAGATGGTAATTTAGTTCCGTTTTCCACAGACCCATCAGCATAATTAAAACTGGATTGTTTTTATTGTCTGGCTCTTGCCTGTAATCTCCAGGTAAGCGGTCCCTAATCTTCAAGGCATAAATGATGCTGCCTATCCAGAACAATTAATTCATTATCAGTTGTGTCAGATTTACTGCCTTACAACAAACCCAGATCAGCTTTGAGTTTTAGTTGTCAGAGGATTTGGAGATACTGAAATTTCAGAATTCAAAGAACACATTGAGAATTTATGAAACTATTTCATATGGTATTAAGTCTTTCCAGAAGGGGCACAAATCCCTCATACTTCATAAGCCACATCTAACTAAAATGGTGGTGGGGAATTAAGTCGGCTTGTGGGATGTGCTAGTTCTTAACAGTTTATTCTCTGTTTTTTTCTAAACACATTAGATGCATTGCTAGGCACTATCAGAGACAGGGTAAGAGCAGTGGTGTAGACTAGATTAGCCATTACTGGTACTGGCTAAGAGATGTAAATAAAGCAATACCACTTCAATAAGGATTTTTGCAATGCCTTATTAGAATGGCCTTGATTGATATCTTACCATATAATTTCCCATGGTCAAACTTTTCTTGGTTTTAACTTGGTTTAACTCAGTTAAAATTCATGAATTCCTAACCTTTTTAAGTCTTGCAAGCAGACTGGCCACATGTTCATGTTGCTCTGCTCTGGCGAGGTCTTCTGCTGTTTTCCCATCCTGTTAAAACACAACTTATTAGTTCCTTCCTTTTGCCTACAATTAAAAAAAAAAAAAGTTATGTGCAACAGAGCTCAGCACTAACAGAATTGCTGTCAGATGCAAATGGAATAAAGAGAATAAAATAAAGATGAACAAACATCCAGTAACAAAAACCCCTCACCAGAATCCCTGGTTTTTGAAATTGTCAAAAAAAAAACCCAAAACCCCCAAACCAAAAAACAGTACAATGCAGAACAAATGGCAATTCTTCTGCAAATTGGCATCTGGATGCCACTGTAACAAGACAGTGTGTTTGAGTTCAAAGCCTGAGAGTGATGCCAATACTCCCCATCTGAACTTCTCAGCAATTAGACGAAGTCTGTGATTTCTAGATATTACATACTGAACAGATCTAGAAGTTCAAATAGTTAACAAAGAGAGGACACATCAGCATAGTCACTGACATGAACAGCAGGTGAATTTTGTTCACATATGGATAAGGCATGACAGTGGGTCTCTAGAGGTTTCCAGAAAGCAGCAACACCAAAAGAGATGTTGTTTAAATTATATCAGCAAATTCAGAAGGAGAAGCAAAACTTTCTTCACCTTTCTGGTCTTGCCATCTAATTACTCATGTTTCACAGATCATCAGTTTAATATTAAATAGGCTGAAATAAAAATTGGTCACTACTTCCATACTTAAAACTGCATCAATGCTACCATATTGTTTTAAATTTTGATAACAGGTAACTAATCTATTAGAACTTCGTTTCTTTCAGTCTCTCAGGTAAGAACTTTCAATTAGTAAGAAGTACTGGAAAATGAGGACCTCTTTCTTGAGTTTCTATCCTTGATGCTACTAGCTTTTCATGTGAAACCTATGTTGTCTTAAGTAGTTCTTGAGGCTACTGTAATTATTATCCCTACATATTAAATAAATACCTCTGACAATTGTCCAACTACAGAAGCCATTTCCAGGTTTCCATAAAAGTTGGTATGTATTCCAGAACGTCAGATAATTCAGAAAGAACTGGAGTAGAACAATACCAAGAAACAGACATAATTGTAGTTAATGGTGTGAACTGACTAAATCTGCACTAATACCTTACACTTAAATTCCTACCATGGTTGACAAGTAATTGCAAATTTAGTAAACAAACATCTGGGTGCATTTTTAAATATCTGCTTTCCCTAGAGAAGATGCATCAAAAGGGAAAAATTTCTTTGTGCTGCCCCTATCTTCCAAATCCCAGTTAATCCTGAGTGTCTGTTGTATGAGAGGAAATGTGGTCTGGTGACTGGCCACAGCTAGCCTGCCAACAGGAGAACTGCTTCAATATTTCTAGTGCTTCCCAAGTTTCCAGTCTTGGGCACATCTAGGGGAATAGAAATTGTACAAATAAAGGAAAAGTGTTGATGCTCTTCCTGTGGTAACAGGATGCAGCCCTCACCAACCTCAAGTGTGGATTTTATGCTGTTACCCAAATCTTTGGCCTTCTTTTAAGTCCAAAGCAGGACAGCTACAAATTAGCCCTGTACTCATTCAGAGCACAGTATGCCCCTGCTGCAATGTAAGGTGGAGATGGCCTGGCAAACTTGAGCACCAAGCATATATGAAGTAACAGAATGCACGGGCATTGTCTCTGAATCAGAGCAGGTCCCACAACCCTGGGTGGGTATGCTACAACTGCTGTGGCATAGCTTGGGCAGCTTGACACCCCTGCTTGCTGTGTCTCATTGTTCTGTGGAATTCTGTTCCAGTTTCAAGTCTGGTTTTGGCTGAAGAGCTGTACTCTGATACATCATTGGTTTAATTCAGTCACAGACAACTGGGCACAAACACAAAGGAAGTAACCACCTGGTTAGTGGTTAGTTACACTGGTGAGTATTTGGCAAGCAGCGTGGATGTCAGTGGCTCAGACAAAGCATGGTTATAATGGGTTGTAGATGGCTGCTCCTCAAGATGGAAAAATAAGGCAATATAAATGTTTCAAAATGCTAAAAGTCTAAGCAGATGTGTGCACAGAACAAGCCTACCTGTAATACTGGGATGGCACTGTCATGACCAAGAGTTCCCTCCCCACTCCCTAACACTTTTCCTGAGATCAGCTGTCTAATCTTGGTTCAGACTGCTATGAAGGAAGATCTCTATAAAGAAACCACAGCAGGGACTTTTGAGCTACCTTTTGTTCAGGCTTTGCTCTTAGGTTGAGGCTTTTGTCCTTGGTCCTCACCCGAGAAACATTTCAGCTATGCGCCTACATAGGGCCATGTATCCCACTGACTCAGCCCCTAACCTGCAGATTTGACAATAAACCTCTCTTCTAATCATTAAACTGGTGATCATTAGACCCTTGGCTGACCATGCTCATTAAGGCCAATTCCTGATCTTAACCAGACCTGTCTCACTGGTTCAGACTTGTCTGGTGATCTAGACTCTCAGCTGAAGTTGGCTGCCATCACTGGACTTCCTCTGCTTGCCTCACTTGGGTACTATGGGACTGGGCCCTTGCTGGTGAGGACACCACCACCTGCTTGTCTTGTTTACTCTTGGTTCCTAGCTCACTTTCCCTTATGGAGCAATGCCTTAGCAAGGACGTTGCCTGACAACCATAATTTTCATCAGATCACAGAGGAAACACAACAGGCCTGTGGAGTAGGTGAAGAGTATTGTGAGCACACTGGCAACAAACATTAAGTACAACAAAAGAATTCTAGGTCAAAGTTGCCTCCAAAAAGCATTTTGAAATGTTTATACTGACAGATGCTAGCAGTTCATTTAATACATTTGTTGAAAATTTAGACTCAGATCTGGAAGTTCAACATATTGATTGAGGTAACAGATGGAAAAAGCTTTTCTTCCATGAAAAATAAATTAAGAGATCAAAGTTCCATTTTTTATCCTAAACCATGGACAAGATGAATCTGTTTATATCTCTGGATGTCTGCTGCAGGATGAACAAGAATTAGTGAAGAGGTTTCATCAAGTTCTTCTCCTTTTTGAGCTTTCTTGAAAAGTATAGGGTATTTATACACTAAAATAGCAATGCATAAGCAAAGCCTGGTTACAGGATCCATGAAAGCATATTTCACAGATGGTGGTAATATTTCATAACAATTGCTGACTGGCTTCTTTGCTGCAAATCAGACAGCCATATATACCTGCAAGAGCTGGTCCCAAGTTTAAATGACCATCTCTCAGAATCATAATACAAAATTTTTAAGTAATCTGGTGATGTTAAACTTGGCACAATTTTAGAAACTTCTGTGAGAAGACACCAACAAATGGGTGCTAGCCAGCATGTGAGCACAATATATATGTATTCCTTTTCAATATTCAAACACTGGAAATTACTCTAGGAAAATAAGGTTTTTTAAGTTCACTTAACAAAATCCATGCAATTAAATTAAAAATCAAATTAGTCCTAAAATGGTCTTAGTCTGGGAAGGAAGCAGGGAAATTCTCAGAAATGGCATTCTGAGAGTAGAAAAAAGTAATTAATTCTACTGCACTGGCTTGGAAAGAGTTGTTAATAAGACTTTTCAGAAGTTTAAGATCTACCTAGAAAACTAGGTAATGCAAAACTGAAATGC
Source organism: Ceyx melanurus (assembly GCA_024611195.1). NCBI lineage: Eukaryota > Metazoa > Chordata > Aves > Coraciiformes > Alcedinidae > Ceyx > Ceyx melanurus. Next base: position 26,992 of record JANHGL010014223.1, read on the forward strand.
TACTGAAATCACCACACACACTTTCTCCCTTCCTCTCCTTCTTTTCCCTTCTCTCTGTCACAATACTGCTGGAATAATCCTGCCAGATACATTATCAGCATAATTGACTTTATCATCCTCCTTCAAACCAATTAGAAGAGAAAAGAAGTGCTTTTATCTTGGAAGGATGGAGTCCACACAGGTAATTATAACAATGCAGCTGTCATGACATAAATTAAGTACTACAGTTCAAGAAATACCCCATCACCTTTTTATTATATCTTATGTCTACAGTATGCAGTAGTGAAAATACAGATGCACAAACAGACATGAAAGAAAAAAAAGAAAAGGGACAAACACAAGTGATTGCCCTGGTTTGTGTGAGAATAGAACAAATTCTGTTCAGTGATTTTACTTCTCAGCTCAGTTCTTCTAACTCAGTCTGAAGTCAGCAGCCTGTTCTCACAGGCAGTGTCTGCTCCTAGCAGTGGTAACACCCTGTGGTTAGAGTTACTACCAAGGGCTGGTGTGCAGACCAAGGCCACTGCTGGATCTTATGTACCACCCTGGGGGGTGTTCTAGTTTCCTTTTCTAACTGCTATGTCTCTCTCCCGTATTCCCTTTCTCTTCCCCTGTGGGGAGGGAGAGGGGTTAACAGAGCACATCTATTATCAGTCTGAGGTGCCACCCTCACCCTAAACAGTGACAGGGGCAAAGGAAAATCTGTAGAACATCCCATGGTCCACTGCATGCAAACTTCATTATTGTTGATTAACATGGATCATGGCAATCTACAATAGCGTAGTTACTAAAAAGTAATTTTTAGATGCTAAAAAGCCACAATTCCAGGGCTACTGGTATTCTCCTGCCACAAGATACATGCTTAAGAGGAAAAAAACACAGTGCTAAATGTACAAGAAAACAACTACAGCAACTGTATTTTCTGTCAAATGGGTAAAGCACATGAAAGAGAACTTTTCTCCTTTTGCACTCCATTTCAGATATCTCAGGAATACTTTGTTAGGAAAAGGACACTGAAAAACATGAACTCTAATAAAATCTAATTACAATCTAAATCTAATTTCAATATACTGAGCAATAGCCATTTTTGACCAGAAGGTTAGGGTGAATGTATAAGTAGCCATGTAAACGGATCCAATGTGTCAGAAAATAAAACATGGTTAGTATGTTCAAAACACAGGCAATGGTGTATGTGATATCTATAATGTATTGTGCACATATGAGGTCTGCATAACGAAAGACCCTTCACCCTTGCTGTGGATATGTCAGCAAGGAGGATGTTTCTCATCTTAGTGAGAATGAAAAATGCTGTCAGTGGTGCTAGCTGGAAGCAGTGGTGCTGAATAATCTGACATAAATTATTTGTTTTACCAAGGATATTGGCATGATACTTCACTCATCCATGCACCCACCCATCTCCCACCTTGAAAATAAAACTTTTAATCTCCTGAAAGCAATAAAAATATTTAAGATATATACATTTGTACAGTAACTGCATGTGATGTGAAATGACATAAATCTTAATGACAGCAGCCCACTTTGCTTACAAAACCCACAATGTTGCAAGTACTTATTAGATGAAGAAATTCATAGGCATAGGTAAAATGGCAGCTGTACTGCACCTTAATCAATTTCAAATTCAGTTGTAAGAGGGGAACAAGTGGACAAAAAAGAATGCTTTTCAAGCTGTGGACATACAACAGCCTAACACTGCTTTCTTTTTTAATTTCAGAATCTAATTATGTTAGCTCATTGTTCTTTCTTTTTCACCCCCACTTTAAAATCTGAATTAGTTTCTTACTATCATACATAAATAAAAAAAAAGCAAGAAGCATAACAGCATCTCTACTTACAGAGGTTAAAGCTTCTACATTGGCACCAGTAAGACACAGGAACCGGACAACATCAAGAATGCCATTGTTTGCTGCCAGATGTAAAGGTGTTCTTCCATACTATTATGAGGAAAAAAGTATTATTACGTAATTCAAATAAATTTGCTTTTAATTTTATGACTAATAATGACACATATTGTACCATTATATATACTGACACACAGCAAAGATCTTGCAAAAACTCTAAAAACAAAAGCTAGATTGAAAAAATTTAAAAATGAAAATAAATTTTTTTTGGAGGAATTCTTCAGAACTTCCTGGCTATATTTGAAAATCTTTCTAATTCCTAGTAAACGTAATAGCATTTTGCTTAATCAAATACGAACTAGTTATGCAACATGAAGTCTTTAACCTTTAAAGCTTTGGATTCTACTTCAAACAAAGTATTACTGAAGATTACATACCTCAAGTCCCCCCTTCTACTCAAAGGAATAAAAGGCATGAATGCAAGAAGTTGGCCTTAAGAAATTTGTGCTTTTAGTGACAGAAGAAGAGAGCTGTAAGTATTGCTTCCTTAATTTTTGCTCATCCCTGTACATGTCTCCCTTGAAAATAGGTCCTTATGATATCCATTTCTGGACTTTCATGTTCAGACCTACTAAGTACCACTACCATACATTCTCTGCTTTTAACTCTTCTTACTATTCACATATTTTAATGCTTTCAATACTGTCCTCCCTGTTTCAACTCTACATTCAGAAATAAATTCACAAAATTACTACACAAAAGACTATTTGAAAGCAAAGCTAACTTCCTGACAACTGGCAACTGAAAAGATGCCCAGGCCCTCAAAACCCTACACCTCAACTCATATAGCACCCTGGCTTGTTTCAGAAGTAGTGTGGCCATCAGGACTAAAGCAATGACTGTCACCCCAGTACTCGTCACCAGTGACAGTGCACCTCAAACACTGGGTTCAGTTCTGGGTCCCTTGCTAAAGGAAAGTCATTGAAGGGCTGGAGTTGTGTTCAAAGAAGGGCAACAAAGTTGATAAGGAGTCTAGAGCATAAATCTTATGAGGAGCAGCTGAGGGAACTGGGGTTGTTTAGCCTGGAGAAAAGGAGGCTGAGGGTAGGAGACCTTATTGCTCTCTACAACTACTTGAGAGGAGGTTTTAGTGAGATAGGGGTTGATCTTTTCTCCCAGGTAACAAGAGATAGGGCAAGAGAAAATGGCCTCAAGTTATGCCCAGCAAGGTTTAGGTTGGATGATAGGAAAAAAATCTTCACCCTGTGTTAGCAAGCACTGGAACATGTTGTCCAAGGAAGTGGTGGAGTCCCCATCCCTGGAGGTATTTAAAAGATGTGTAGATGTGGTACTTAAGGACACAGTTTTGTGGTGGACTTGTTAGTGTTAGGCTTATGGTTGGACTCAATGTTCTTAAAGGTCTTTTCTAATCTAAATGATTCTGTGATTCTATGATTCTAAATAAATGTCTATAATGCTCTACCCAGTCTCTGGAAGAAACACACAGTGCCTTCAACTGATCCTTCAAACAGTATTAAAACAATGCCAGATGTGAGGACCAAGGGTAAATGGTCATTATGTTAACGCACTTCCCTTACAGGGCTTGCTCCTGAAGAGAAACTGTAGAAATAAAGATTTCACTATTTTGTAAGACCCAAGCTCACCCTTACAAATAAAGAGCACTCTGAAACGCATTCTAGTATACATGATTCCTAAAAGAGTAACAGGACACAAACAGCTTCTGTAGCCATAATCCCAACCCAAGCATTTGCAGGCTGATTATTTTTTCCATAGCATGCTCATAGCCAGGCCAGTGATCCTAGCTCAGTATTCTCCATTATAAGAGATGCTAATAAACCCTTGTTTTTAATTACTAAAACCAAAAGTGACTGCACTGGACAACCCTCAAGCCAAGAGCCTCAGAACTTTCTTTAACTGGCTAATACAGATATAGGAGTATATACTTTTCCAGAAAAAAACACAGAAGATACGACATCTGAATCAAACAAATTGCAGACAGCAAAGTAAAACATTCTTGTAACTTTTAAACTTTCTAGCATATATAAAGTTCAAATAGGGCAGAGAAAGATACTCAGAGCTAAATAGCAAGCCCTAAGCCCCACAGCCTTTCAGCAAAGTCCAATGGCTGAACTTAACATATACAAACTAACCAAAGTTACTTTTCTCTTAAAGGTCTTTAGGAGAGAAATCTAAGTGCTAAACCCATACAGCACCACATTCAGTTATATAACACATTTTTTTTCAGCAGAAAAAAAGAAGGAAATGAGGTCCTAGTATCCCAGAGTTTAGGGACAGGCTATTAAACTTTAAATAAAAGTTTGTTAAACATACTATTTATTTTCGGAAAGTGCTTGCAACAATTATGGATAGTTCGCAATTTAGCTGACAGTAATCCAGGGATATGCTAAAGAATAAACAAGAAACAAAGCACCTTACTCAAACTGCTGACTAACAACTATTGGAAATAATTTTACATTGCACATTTTAATTCTGAGATTTCCTGTACCCTGCCAGTGACAATTTATTTAAATTAAAATTATAATAACATAAATGTTTGATCAGGATTTATTTTAATAAGTCAATTAAATGTAGAAAAACATAAACTAGTCAATAATGACAGTTATTTTTATAACTATGAATAGAATCTGCAGGTAAATCCATTGTTAGATGACAGTGCAGATCTTTTAATGGAATTTGGAAGAATTCAAAAGAAGATTTTTCATAAAAAATGTATCAGTCTGCAATTCTATATACAAATTACTGTTATTAAATCCCATCAAATCAAGGTCAGCAGCAATGTTCTTCAGCACCTAGATGCAATCTGCACTAAGCAAAGCTATGAAACTTTGTGGCCAAGAAGGCAAATTGTATCCTGGGCTGCATCAAGAGAAGTGTGGCCAGCAGATCGAGAGAAGTGATTCTGCCCCTCTGCTCTGGTGA
>JANHGL010014224.1:0-12284 GCA_024611195.1 Ceyx melanurus
ACTAGATAGAAATCACTGCTTGCTCAAATGGCTACCAATCAGTCTACTCTAATGAATGCAATTAACAGTCTGAACTGTTAATTCACCTGAACTGTTAATAGCACCTGTTGCTCACACTGTTCATGACCACAAAAATCTCTTAATATATACAAAGGTTAACCTGCTACAGAAAGCAACATTTGTGAGCCACTTCAGAATCTTAAATGACATCAGTACAGATCTATGTACCAATATTACAACAAGAATACTGAAGTTAAAACCCTAAATACCTACACATGCAACAGCAAGACTGTTAGAGATGTGCAGGACTGTTCTGAACAGCATAATAACAGGAATCAACTCCTGCTGTTAATTCTTCTTCTGGGTAAGACAGATGCACATGGTAAGTGGGGCTGATTTTAGACAAAAACAATACACACATACACCACAGCTTGGACAAGAGAATTAATTTGAGAACTATCAGCTGGGCACATGAAAAAGAGTTAAGCTCCATCTCAATGCTCCCTGTAATCTGACTCGTGATGCCATGCAAAGGCCCCACTCAAGGTGGAGGTGGCATTCCAAAGGGTGTTCAACAGATGCACATCCTTTGCCCCAGACAGAAGATTGACAGAGGGTTGGTTTCTTCATGGAGGGGGTGGGGGGAAAAGGAAGGGTCGTGGGGAGGAGGAAGAAGAGTAACAGGCAGGAATGCAGGGTGGGGTGAAAGATGGAGGAAAGCTGTTTCTTTCAGCTCAAAAAACATCTGCCAAGATTAGCTAAGATCTTACTGCTCTGTGTTCTGCATGTACAAGAAAAAGTAATTACAGGGTCCTTTAGGCCACAAAACCCTAAATTAAATGGATGCTTTCCATCTGTTTGTGCTTTACCTGTAAATGTGGATTTTTTGTTTCAGCTCAGTTACGAGCAGCAAAAAAAAATAAGATTATTTCTTGCACATCGCTGACTGACTTCTTTAGACACATAGAAAGAATAAATAAGAATTTTGGATTTAACTCACACTAAAGTTCTGGACATACCTTTCTCATGGCACGATCTAGGAATGCTCCTATCTTTGCCTGTGTAACAGTTTGATTGTCGACACGAGAATGCAAAACCTGGACAACAAAGGTTAAAATTATTATTTTTTTAAAACAACTACATAGGTTTTACAGTATGTATCTATATGGTAATTCAATTCTTGCTTCCCCAAGTCTTGCCCTTAGTAAAGGGGGGTGAAAAAAACCCCAAAGCATGCTAAACAGACAATATGAACATGCAATGATTAAAGCATCTAGTCTCTGGAAAGCAGAATAAAGGACTAATCTCTGCCTAAAATTAACAATTTGGTAGAATACAGTACTTATTGGAAACCCCAAGACAATGAATTAAGTGACTTAGAAGTTTTTAAAAAAAGCAGTGATGTCAAATAGTAAATTAAATTTCCTATTCTGTGTGCTTTTGGTTAGCATTTGAAAGAAGTGAGAAAACAAGTTGGATGCTGAGTGACAAGTTCTCCCTTTCTCCAGCCTTATTAGAAAATACTTGCTCCTCTTTTTTTTGGGAGTACTGATTGGCTTGTGATATCAAGTAATCTTTTAAATATCAGAATCTTTCAAGTTCTGAGTAAGCTTTTTTCACAGAATCATAGAAAGAGGAGAACTTTACACAGAAGAGAAACAAGAAGAAAATTTCTCTTACTTGTCTTGCTTGATCATCTGGCATCCTGAATTTCAAATCTAAATTACTGTCTAGTTCCTTGACCAGCACGTTCAGAGATTCATTATTACGAGCATCAGTAATGGAAGAACAGTCAGGTGCTTGGGTCTCTTCATGCCCAACAGCAACTCTTGGGATACCCAGGATTGGGTGGACTCTATAAACATGGAGAACCAAGAGGAGTTAATAGCACAAGCTGCATGTGACTGCTCCATGAACACAGGGATTGGCTGTGTACCCACTGACAAGCCTCCTGCTGGACACTGCCGCAGCTGCAAACCAAGAGACTTCAAGTATCACAATTCCCCTTGAAAAGTCAGTAATAAATGTTTACTTTCAGTTTATAAGCACAGAATAGCTGTAAATAATGGACAATGCAGTAAAGCCACAGAGAGTTCTCACATTATGCTAATACAGATTGTAGGAAGTTTGATTAACTATATAAGTGAAGAAGAAAATACTGAAGTTCTAACCTAAAGTTTTGATTTCAAAAGCATCGAGAGGTAGCCAAAAAATTTGGGAAGAATATCCTAAATTTTTTTTCCAAAGGAAGCTTCAGGACATTTATGGATGGGAACCTCTGCTTTAATACTTTGCTTTAATAATCATATGATTTTAATATATGTTCTACAAGACATTCAGACTTGTGCTTAAATCCTCATTCTTTTAGTAATACTGTAGATATTTCATGTATTCACCTTGGGATTGGATCCGACTGTTACAGTTACAGCAAAGATGACAATAAATGAAAATGCCCTCACTCTGTGGCATAGAGAAAGGGCTAGAGAAAGAAGTGAATATTTCTATGCTGTTGATTACTAACATCCTCTCCAGAAAGCTTAATACTCATTAAGAGGTCAGTGTGAGAAACTTAGAAATGTAATTTTTAAATGTCACCACTTGCCTGAATCCCCTGTTTTCTGGAGGCAGAAAGTAAGTTGGCAGTTCTTCTGGATCAGGAATTTTGGGGAAAGATTTCATGCACTCTGATCGCTGAGGCCAAAGAATATGCTGTTTGTCCTAAGGGGGAAAGCAATGATTTGTTACTATTTTTGCAGTATTTTTAATGTTCTAATTAACAAGCTACTAAGAGCATAATAAGGAATAATCTGGAAGTAAAAAAAGAGCAGAGATCTTTAAAGCTAATATTTTCCCATCTTTTCTGGAATATCAACATACCAGTTTGCAATCCTTACTCAGCTGTACTGCTTCATTTGCAGCAGATGTTTATTTACCAGGACAACCCCCTCTGCACTGTAGAGTTTCCAATGATGCTTATGTGTTGAATGCCACACATCAAAACTGCCTCCCAAATGCTAAGAAATTTCAGATGCTCCTCTTTGGAATGGCAAAGTTATCCCCTTCACTCACTCTGTTGGGTTCTACATTCCACACTGAAAAGACAGAACGAGCAACAGGGGAAGACTGCAAGGACTGGCTGTGGTCACTTTGGTTTGCATGAAGATCCAAATTCACAGAGGTCATGCTAGAAGTTGAAGAGTCTTCACCAAACTAGAAACAAGACAAAAACCAGTTATTTGAGAAAGAAAAGACACGGTAGGCTACTGCCTGAATTGCTGCACATTATTTCTTCCCCACCATTCATGTAGCTAAGCCTAAATGATGAGCTGAAATTTGGGTAGTAGGAAAAATGTAAGCTTCTTGATTGACTCACACCACAGAAAAGTAATATTCACGTTCTAAGTCAACAGTGAAAACAACAAATGCAAAAGAAAGCTAAATGTTACAAAGCAAACATTTCCAATAGGCCACAAACAAAATCTACTTATCTAGACTGCACAGCTCTAGTTCGAGCCAGAGTTACTAAGACTCATGGCTTGCAAAATTTTCTTGATAATATGAATGTATAATTATTATCATTTTAATAATTTCAAATGAGTATAATAGGGAGAACTCCCAAGAAGAAAAAACATAATTAAAAATAACTACTCCTGTTTCTTAAACCACCTTAAGGGGAAACCCTGGCAGACATTCCACATCACAAAAGAAACAAAACCATGATCTTTATTTCTAACACAGCAGCAGCAGCGTTGCTTGGGTGGCTGTCATTCTGGATTTTCAGTATGGGTATACAACCTTATATACAACCTTCCAAAACTCCTCTATCTTCCTCTAAGAGGTTTCCTTGCCATGCTGTCTACATCAAGATATACAACCAACAAATGCACAAAACACCCGGGTAGCACCTTATTTTTGGGCTGCAAAAGCCCTCACTAGATACAACATCATCAGCTGTGCTCTTCCTTTTGTTTATTGCTTATGGCAGTTTTGTGCTCCTTCTGGTAGAAAAATATAATAGAATGTTTTAGGTTGGAAGGGACCTTTAAATGTCACCTAAGTCTTTCTAGATTAAATTAGGAGAACACAAAAATCTGAGTCATACAGCAGCATAACAAACAAAAGAAACTGTCATTGATGTTAAGGCTGTAGAGTTAAGTTATTGATATCATATTAAAGAGACTTTTAAGCTATTGTGTTAGAATATTCTTTCCACTAAATAATAATTCTTGTTCTATATACCATGTGCATTAGAAAAGAAAACTCCTTGGAAAACTTTTGCCTCTTTATTAACATCAACTGCCTAATGCTTTTTCCTCTGAAGGAAAATAAATTTGGAAGAGGAAACGTGTTTTGTTCCTGCTAAAATGCCTGAAATATAGTTTATGTATGTAAAAGAATGCTGCAGCTCCTCAAGTGAGGATTCTTGTTCTCCCTAGAAAACTTGGCTGTTCTATGCAGGCTGAAATAGTAAAGGAGTCGATATAGAAGTGGTTGGTAAGTCAGAGGAAACTAAGACTTTGGACTACAGTAAAGTTTTTCTATTCAAGGAATTCTTAAACAATAAGCTCTCTAAATTTTGATAACCCACAGTCAATCTCAGCCTGTATTATTAGCAAAATAAACCAGCATTAAATATGTGACTCTCTGGTAAAGACATTAAATGATTTCCACTATAATTACCATGCCCAAAATGTACCCCCTTTGTGAAGCCTTCACAAAAATGGAACTAATTTGCTGATGAGGCAAGTGGGATGCAACTTCAAGCAGCAGTATCAGAGACAAACCTGAACATATTCCACATTTTCAAAGATGTCTCCACGGTGATAACGAACTGGCTGGTCCCACTGGCAGTGCAGGCTATGCTGCTGGTTGCCCAGTCTACAAATCTGATGGTTCCCTGCAAAGCACACCACATTTTTTTTAATTTCTACTATCTAAGTGAGGATTCCGAGGACACACAGTCAACCCCTCTGCCCTTAATTTGGTCAATCCTCTTTATTCATTTAATCAGCACAGAGGAAACTCCATCTTTGAGAGACTGTTCAAGAACATTTTGCAATGCCTTGTTTTAATAAGCAGAACATGACAGCCACTCAGGGCCATCTTAATATAGAAAGAAGTTCTGTCCTGACACTAATCTGAATATGTGCAGTTCTTTGCTATAATGAGCACAAACTCTAAAAAGTTGTACCTAATTGAGCTTCTTTTGCCATCTGCGTCTCGTGAATTATGTTCCTCAAGATTTGCTCCTCCTGGATGAGCTTGTACTTGTCTAAAAGGTCTTGTTGCCTGAGGTAGTGGTCATGCTGCTTCTGATATTCCTTCAATTCGTTTAGTGTTCGCTGAAGCGATCTGGAAAATTCAACAGTAGAAAAAGATTTACTTTGACAGCTTTTCCTACAGTGTTGCACATTTTCAACTTTGGGTTTCTTAAAAGTATTCATCTGAATCATTTTATTGCAGAGCTGGATAAACATACAATAGTGGTTTTCAAGGTTCTATTTGGAATGCAAATAATTGCTGCAACAGAACAGCAGAGGTGAGATTGGATGAACTGCCACTAGGATGGTTCATTAGTTACCTGTGCTGGGCCTCCAATTTTTGCTCCAGTTTTTGCTGACATAAAACAGCATGCTTCCTCTTTACAGCTTGCTCAAACCCTGGTTTGGCCTGTAGAGCATGATCATAACACAGGACTGAGTGGTTGTACTCTCCAAGCATCTGAGAAATGACCCAGAGACAATTAGCCTTTGTTTGGTAACATTTGATTAAAAATATACTATTTTTAAAGAAATCATTAACTCAAATTTAATTTGTGGTAACAAGCAGCCTGTCATTACTGACACTCAAGCCACTGTGAAAAAGACAAACTGCAAAATAATTTATCTGGGTTTTATCTCTAAGTGCATATAAAACCTGTACTGAAAAACAGACTTATGGATGAAAATATATTGAAAGAATCTTAAACGTTAAGTGTGAAATGCATGTAGAATGCAAAATACATTGCAGAAGAGTAAAGCACTCCAAGGCAGGCCAGAAAAATTAAATAATACTTGGTATTTACTGCATATATATTTCCCAAAGTGTAGTAGCTGGTAAAGAAGTCACTGTAATCCAGAGCTGCATGGACCACGATAGCTGCATCTGCAGAGAAGTGAGCCCGGTGAAGAATATTTGCCAAATTTACCAGTGCAATATCTTTATTTTGCCTAGAAGACAAAAAAAAAAAAAAAAAAAGAAAAAGAAAAAGAAAAAGAAAAAAAAAGACATTAAAAGAAGGTTAGATGGTGTAAGAATTGTGCCTAAGGATACACTCGTTTGTCAGTCACATATTAAACATATGGAATGATAGAAAAACAGTCTAAACTATAGAAATGCTCAGTGTAGCACATAAAAACTAAGAACAAGTCGCATGGATTATTCCTTAGAATACAGTCTTTGAAACTAAAACCTGTTTACTAAGCAGGCTATGGGGCATCCAACCACCAGGCTGGATGGGGCTTTGAGCAAACTGGTTTAGTGGAAGGTGTCCCTGCCCATGGCAAGGGGTTGGAACAGGATGATCATTCAGGTTCCCCTCCAACTTATTCTAGAAAACATTCTCTGATTCTGTATCTAGAAAAGGAATCTGCAAAGAAGTCTTTAGTAGAAATTCTTACCTTGAAGAAAAATGAAGGGCACGCATGGCACACTCTACTACTTGGTATGGCTCATTCTTTATTCTCCAGTAAAAAGAAGCCATGTTATAGAGGACCCAGGAAGAAGAGTTCTGGAGTGAAGAGAAATACATGCACTGTATTAACTACTAAGACATGAAATGAAAGGTTTATCAGTGCTTTAATTACTATGGGATGGAAAGCTGAGCAGCAAACCTACTCGAAGTAATCCTCTTCCTCTGGAAAGCTGCCATTTGACAATAGTTGTGACTGTTCAGGAAGAATGAACTAGCATATAAATGTATTAAGGAATCGGAATTTCTGCCTCTCAAGTAAAAATTAAATCACGTAATAAGTGCTGGTAGTTTAAGCATCATCAGCTTAGTGGGAGCTCAGTAAGGGTTCCTATATTTTGCAGGAAGGCATTTAATAAAAACATACACATTTCTAGACTACTGTTTCTTCCTTGAAGTACCTGTATTTTTGTTTAAGAGCTCTTATTACCTAGACAGAGCAATGAATGTGGCTCACCAGACTACACAAATGCAGGTGTCATCAGATAACAGAGAGGATGTGGTTAGTGGCTTTACAGGTGCCTTCTCCTACCTTTGCTTACCTAGCAGAAAACGTTTTCACTCTGCATTTTGTAACTGAAACATAAACAGAAAATCCACGTGCAAAACTAGTCCTGGATGTGGTTGCACATACCAGGAGTAACTAATCTTCCTTTCTAGCAGTGCACACAGTTAAGATTAGTTTCATACCTTCATTAGCCCGTCATAAATGCGATGACCTATTTCCTCTATGCTTCTTCCCAGTCTCCGGGATAAGTATGTGAAGATTGGATCTTCTTTAGGTAACAAGGGTGCAGAGAGATTAACTCTTTCTTGGACACCCTGAAAGAAAAGTTGAAATTATTGAAAAAAAAAAAAAAAAAAAAAAATTGAAATGAAAGCTGTATTTGCTGACATGGAAGTAGAGAAATATAAACAAGAACATGACTTGCCAACGAAATTTACAGCCTGGTTATTTTATACTCACAGAACAACGGAATTACTGAGGCTGGAAAAGACCTCTGAGACCAACAAGTCTGGCCTGTGACCTATCACCACCACACATGGCTAATCATCCTTCTGTATCAAGATCTTGGGGACCTAACAGGGTGATGTCAACTTTGACAGATAAATATTATACATAACTATAGATAGGTAAACACTGGAAGCAGCCTCTGATTGCGATTGGTATAGGAGAAATATTCACTTCTGGGTGCTGGGCAGCTATTGATTTCACTCATGAGCACTGAAGACCTGTACTCAGATTTCTCAGGTTATATGCACACTAGGAAAGTATCCCTAACATCTCTGCTTCTCTTTCTTCCCCAACAACAAACATAAACCTTTCAAAAGTGCATCCAGACCTAGGAACAGAGCTAATAATCTTCAGTTCCCATTTTGTCTGTAAGAAACTCCTTATTTATAAATGAAAAGTTATTTTAAAGTCTTGGAATAAAATAAATATCAAGATCTAAGCACTAAAGCTGTATTCTCATTAGAAAATTTGCTCATATAAACCTGTTGACAGAACCAGTTTTTTCACCACACTTCCACTGTAACCTTTTTAGAACAGATGAACTTTGTACTAGTAAACAACAATTATCTCATCTTGGGGTTAGGGCTTGGCATTCAGATACCAAAGTGACAGTCAAGTATGTTAGAAGCCACCAACAAGCCTCCAATTTTCTGACCCTTAATCTTCATACAGTTTAACAACCCTGCTCAGCACTCTCCAAATTTCAGATGAAATGATTGACAAGTTTCAAGGATTTCTGATGAAAGCCACCATTCTACTAATGAAATTTGTGTTATGGAAGCAAAATACTCAATTTTCCTGAAAATTCCTCTCAAGGAAGGTAAACCTTAACAAAGAGAAGCAGGGACTGTCTATCTGTCCTCTTATAAGCAGGTTCTTTACACAGGGCAGAACTGTGGTTTATAAGAAAGCCTGGAAGTGGTGAAATATTACAATAGCTCTCAAAACTCAACTGAGAACTGCCATTAAGGGTCTTCTATTTCTCTTTCTGGTGGAGGGGAAAAAAATCCATACTTGTAATTATTCACTTACCCTTAAGTGCTGGAAAGCATGAATACTGTATGGAAGATCTAGAACTTTTGTACAGTCTGGCTGCTGCAGGTCTGGAGGCACTGGTGACTTTGTGTCTATATAGTCTTCAGGGCTGAGGACATAAAAACATATCATATCAGACTCCAGATTACACCACTGCTGAATTTTGTAAGAGACAGCATTGTAGTTGACAGAGAGAATATTCTGATTTGACTGTTAAAAAAATCCCATGTCTGGGCACAATTAAGACTATTTCTGATGTCCTCCCAGATTTCAGTTATATCAGGATGCCATCACTACAGGACAAGTGCATAAATTTCTGTCTCCTTTATAGAAAACATCAACATTTGGGTAGGCTCCAAAATGTATCAGTGCCAACCTAGCAAGTGGATCACTGCTATGATTAATGATCTGCAGGGAAATGGCAATGGATGCAGATTAGGAGACTCTTAACTGAAACACAGCAGCAAGTCCCAAGTATTACTGAGAAGTCCAAATGAAGGTATCTGTGGATAAAATTACTCTTTTCCCACTTAAAAGTACTCATCTGATTACATAAAAAACCCCAAACCTATATAAAAAAAACCCAAACCCAACAGTCAGCCTGAAGATGAATTAGCAATAAAGCTGAATGTTGAACAGACTGTCCACACACATCCTTTACTTGCTGAGCACAGTGGAGGAAATATGATCAGATGGTTCAACAGCTTGGTAGCCAACAGAATTTCCTTCAAATTCAAGACAGTTCCCACTACAAGAAAGGGATCAAGCTTAAAGCACCCAAAGCAGACTCAAGCAAACCCAACCATTGTCTGAAGAAAAGTCAGGGAGAGTATTTTTATTTTTAGTTGCATACAGAGGTATCACTCTTTTGTTTTGTTTTTTTTTCATTCAGGAAGAATCTTAAAATATAAAGCATCTTCTTACCGGATATCTTTGCTCTCTAAGGTGATGTAGGTGCCATCATATAGATCTAGGTCCCCCAAGGGCACCTTTGCTTTAATGCAGTCTGGATCCTCTTTATTATGCCTTTGCTCCAGCCCTGTGTCTCTGTCCTCGTTTTCCTCTATATGAATCTTTTGAGCAACTAACTGTTTCTGCAGGAATAATAATAATAAAAAAAAAAACAAACAACAGAAGAATGTATACTGATGAAAGCAAACTTTATAACTGCTAGGAATTGAACAGTCCCAACTTTTTCCCTAAAACAAAGTCCATTTGAAGACAACCTAAAGCACTCTCTTCAAATGTTGGGATTATTCCCCTCTATTTTCTATTATCTGTATGACATTTTTTTTGTTTAGATGGAATAGAAATACTTCCCCTAGAGACAATATGACTTGGACAGGTCATTATTTCTCCTGCTTTACCTAAAAAGAGGGCTAACAGCATTCCAAATTCAGAAAACAAAGAAATAATTGTTAACAATATGTCAACTTTTCCATATTTGGACTCTTTCTTCTACTGTAAGACCTCATGGAATTAATATTAGAGATTGCAAACAAAAAAAACTTTTTAACCATTCAACATGCTAAGCACAACTGAGGTGGCAGGCTAGTGCAAGAATTAAAACTGATTTTTTAATAGATCAACTTATGATGAGCCTTAGGAGCTACCTTTTGCCCCTTAAAGGTCATAGGTATCAATTATTGTAAGCAGTGACCAGACTAATGATCTTAATTAATGATAAAAGCTCACGACTATTGTTGCAGGCACAGAGAAAGTAGCAATTACCACAAAAATCAGTATGCCATAGCTTGATAAGGAGGTATATATACTGATAGGTATATATTCAGCCTGGCTGAATACAGTGACACAAGGGGCAGTCCTGCTTTGTTTCTTCCCTACCAATTCTCCCATTCCTCAGAAGTTACCTCTGGTGCTCATCTAACTTCCTAGCTTGCTAATTATGCTAATTTGACACCACCGAAGCTGGCACAAGAGAAAGGGTGGGAGCTGTTTGTTTGCCTAGCCCATATTCTATTTAAACTTTATCAGTTCCATGTTCAGAAGGGTGTTCTCAGACCCTTTCTGAAGAAACACAGAAGTCACTTGCTCTGAATTCTTCTAGAATATATAGTCAGTGGCAACAGCATCCAGTACCTGACTGTCTTGACTTAAAATTTTTAGGATTTATGGATAACAACAGGCAGTGATGCAACTGGGGACGATGACAACCAGCTGAGCAAACCTGAGGCACAAAACTCTCAAGATCTGAAGAATTCTTCCTCCTTTCACTGAAGCAGAATTATGCCAGTAACAACTTGTTGCCCATTGAAATCTATCACTAAAAAGCCTGTGAAAAAACATCTGCGTTTTCAGAAATTAGTTAGCACTTAATGTTATGCTTTACCTCCAGTTCTTTGAGGTAGTTAACTGTTGTTTCTTGTCTCATTAGTATTACCAAATCATGTGGGTTCCTCAAGTTCATTGGTGAATCCACCTGCAAGACATTGCAACAGTCCATATCACATAAAATGTCCATAAGTAGTGAAATTTTAAAAGGCAAGTTATGTTCATTTAATTCCAGTTTGTCTGTTCAGAGGTTTTCTCCCCACTCATATTATGACGTATTCATAATTATGTCCATAATTTCAATTTGTACTTCACGTTATTTGAGAATCCAGTGCAAGCCATGCTTTAATTTAAAACATATTCCAGTTTATTCAGGCACATAAATTGTAAGCATAAGGCAAGTCAATTTCTAACAATAAACATTGCTAAGAGTACTTTAATACTAGTGAAATACTGATGCTGAAACTCAGAAAACTTCTTTTATAGCTTTAAAATTCCTCCATCATGTCCCTCAACAGGCAGAAATTATTGGAGCTTTAGGTCAGCTCCTCTGTGCAACTAATTTAACCCATTGGACTAGCATAAGGCCACGTTGCCCTCAGGATTAAGATGTAGATGAACAAAAGCAGAAGGTAAGCAAGCGAAGACTGAAAGCTCTTATAGGGAAGACTGTGCTATGGCTTCCATAGGAAAGGTGGTCAGAAGTCAGGGAGGTGGTACATGAGCAGCTGAGCAGAATCAAAGGCTCTCCACAGCCAAAAGGGTCATCTCCAGGCTTCCAACCTCACCTCTACCATCAGGGGAATACCAGTCAGTCCTGCATAGCAGCTCTGGGGCCCACCAGGCTCTCCTGTGAGCTGACTCAAACTCCATGGATGATCAAGACTAATCCTTTACCAGTTGCTTTATCTGAACTACTAAATTAAATTAGCTTACAGAGGAGGATGGATGGAGGGATGGGATGTCATCCAGAGGGACCTGGATAGGCTGGAGAGGTGGGCACAGGGGAACCTCATGAGGTTCAACAAGACTAAGTGCAGAGTCCTGCACCTGGGTCAGAACAACCCTCACTACCAATCCAGGCTGGGGGATAAAGAGCTGGAAAGCAGCTCTGCAGAAAAGGGCTTGGGGGTGCTGGTGGATGAGAAGCTGGACATGAGGCAGCAGTGTGCACTGGCAGCCAAGAAGGCCAATGGCATCCTGGGCTGCAGC
>JANHGL010014225.1:0-13677 GCA_024611195.1 Ceyx melanurus
CAGCACCTCCCCAGCCCCCCATAAGCTCTTCCCCCCGAGCCAGGGCTGTACCCGCCGAGCCGGGCTCCTCCAGCCCCATGGCTCCTGACTTTTCCCTTCAGCTTTGCCCTTCCCTTCCCCAGGACAGTCACCATTTCCCTTCTCCAAACTCTGAGCCACATCCCCTGTCCCTGCCCTCTCCTTCCTCACCATGCCAACATCCCTGTGCGCCTCATCCCTGTCCCCCAGCAGCAGCTGCAGGCAGGGCCAGGCTGCTGGAAGCTGCCCTGCTGCTGGATGGTGTTGACACTGTCAATATGTTGACTGCAAAGGGCTCTGGAGGCTCTCACTTTGGCAGTAGCCTCCATCTGAGGCCACAGAGCCTTTCCCACACCCCATCTCCTCTCTTATTTTGGGTGTGATTGATGATGCAAATCAATGCAGATACAAACATCGTACAGGTGTCCGAAAAGCAGCAGCAAGGTGCCCATAACGATGGTTTCTTGCCCTCTTATAGCCCCAGTAATGAGCAGCACATCCTCCTCAGCATGTTCACAGGTGGCTGCAACACCTACTGGGTTCCAGCGAGTACTCAGACCCTTGGCTAGGTCTGCAGTGGCAAGTGAGGAACAAGAGGAGCCACCCATGCAACGGGGAGCGAGGACACCAGAGCAAAGCCACCCCCTTGGCTGGTCTGGGGAGGTTCTGAGCATCCCCAGGGACCACCTTGTGTCTCATCTGCTCTCCCACAGCAAGGCTAGAGGACATGCTGGGACACATCCTGCTCCTGGCTGCAGGACAGGGCTGTGGTGGAAAGGCTGAGACTGATGCTCTCAAGGTGGATGCTCAGGACCAAGGAGACCCCATGGGCCAGAAGTACCCTGGGCATGAAGGGAAGCAGCACAAGGGGGCTGTGGGCTCAGTTCCCAGGGTGGCAGCTCTTCTCACCAGCCCAGTTCTCCCACCCAAATTGGGCTGGTTCCTCTCACAGGCATGAAACATTCATGACCTTCAGCCACGTGGCTCATCCGGAGCCGGAGAGGCCTCTACATATTTCATTTGTTTGCCATTAAAAAAGCAGGAAGAGAGATCCGTTTTGTGCTGGCTCCAATTCACTTCCACCTCCCACCTCAGAGCAGAGAGGCTGTCGAGGAGCAGACAGGAGTCTGGGGGTGGCTGAGGGAGGGGTCAGAGCTGCTTCATCTGGCACAGAGGGGCATCTGCTGTCCTAGAAAAAGCCAACGAGGAGAAGGCGGCTGACAAGGTCCTTTGGGGTTGTTCAGCCTGGAGAAGAGAAGGTTTCAGGGAAACCTGCTGCTGGGTTTTCAATATTAACGGGGCCTGTCAGAAAGATGGGGACAGGATTTTTAGCAGGGCCTGTTGTGACAGGACAAGGGGTGAAGGGTTTAAACTAAAAGAGGGAGATTTAGACTGGAGAGAAGGATGAATTTTTTTTATGAGGTTGGAGACAGGTGGGGTTGGGCTCTTCTCCCAAGGAACAAGCAACAGGACAAGAGGAAATGTCCTCAAGTTTCACCAGGGGAGGTTTAGGTTGGAGCTGAGGAACAATTTATTCCCCTCCAGGGTTGTCCAGGGCTGTCCCAGGCTGCCCAGGGCAGTGCTGGAGTCCCTGTGATCCCTGGAGGGGTCTCCAAGCTGAGGAGATGTTGTGTTAAGGACATGGGTCAGTAGTGCCCTGGCAGTGCTGGGTGAATGGTTGGACTCTGTGTTCTTAAATGTTTCTTCCAAGCAGAACGATTCTATGATGTCACAAGAGGTGCTTCATCCAGAAAGGAGAGGGTCTGCAGAGGGACTCTCTTGCTTGGCAGATGATGCCCTGAGAGTGCTGATGCCAGCAGATGCTCATGGATGTGCTGCAGGTGCAGACAGACCCTGCAGACCTGCAGGTAGGGATGCAAGGCAGGGATGACCCACGGTTGTTCTTATCACAAAATAAAATATTTTTTTTAAAAACATAAATTTTAAGGGGAAAAAAAGTCTTAGCACATTTTACAATGTCTATAGAAATGCCTACTTGGAAGTGCAGCCTGAACAACGAGCTCTCCAGCAGCAATTTCAGCTGGGTGTGATGTTGCTGGGAGCATCTCTCAGCTGTTGGATGGTGCTTCTCCTCCCACTCACATCTTTTGTCGGTGAATAAAACGTAGGGTTTGTAATTCTGCAAAGCACGTTGAGGCTAAAAGTCAACCAGTAACAACCGTTTCAACTGGGGACAGCTGGGAAACGCTGAAGCACAGGCACAAGTGTCTGCAGCGACCACACTGGGTGGCCCCACTGAGCAGAAGTGGCACACGGGGGGGCACGGCTTCTTCTCCTCAGTTTCCCCCAGTGGTTTGACTGGCCGGGGCTAAATTATTGCCACAAACATAGCCAGCAGAGCCCCGGTGCACCCAAAAAGCATCCCTGGGGCGGCTGCAGAAGGCTGCCACTTACTTACACCTCGTGGCCCCAGATTCTCCCTTGTCACCCGGTGCCTGTCACTTGCCACTCACGTGTTTCTCTTTCCGACTGCCCCGGGGCTCATCCAGCGGGAAGCGGCTGCAAACCCGCCGGCCGTGGGCTTGGCTCCCTGTTTTCCCTCGTTCAAGGACGGGCGATTGCGGGGGCAGCCCCCGCGGCTCCCTCCCCGCCCCCTGACGCTGCCGACAGCGGGGGAAGCGAAGGTTACCCTTGGGGAAAAAAACAAAGCAGTGATGTTTAATGGTCGTGTTGCCGGTTTGATGGCTATCTCTCATCCCACGGGGTGTTTACGTGCCCTTCCCCAGCCTCGGAATTGGGGCGGCAAGGGGCGAAACGGGCACAGCAGCTGCTCCACCTCCAGCTCTGTTTACACCAAATACACCTCCTGTGCCAGCGGGGCTGGTGCTCACCTTAAAAGCCAGGGCAGGTGATGGGGACGGAGGAGACCCGGCAGTGGGGTGTACCCAGAGCCTGGGCACATGCTGCAGGTGGGGTTCAGCCTGCCCTGCTCCCCTGGGGGTTCTGCTAGTGGCTTCTCCATGGCCGAGCCAGCCGCGGGAGATAGCACCGGCACTGGGCAAGGTGAGTGAGCTGGGGACAGCCAGGGACGGCTGGGGATTGCCACACATCTCACACTGGGGAGCTGCAGGAGGTTTTTGCTTGTGCCAGGGTTGCACCCAGTGCAGGAGAGGGGCTGAAGCAGACCCACATTTACTTCCCTGGCATTTTCTGGGACAGGCAGAGCTGGAGCCACCAGCCAGGGCACCACTGACTGTGTGGGCTTGGATTGATGGTCCTCAGTGCTTCAGGCAAAGCAGCACCCTTGTGATGTGGGCAGCTGTGAGGACAAGGTGAATTTGGGTTCTGTGGGGCTGCAAACTGCCCCACTCCAACCCTTGCAGGTCATGTTAGCCTGGTTTTGATGGCTGGGAGCCTGTGTGACTGTATTGGGGGTCTGTCTGTCACAGAATGCCAGACCCTGCTGGCCTGCATGGATTCCAGCACTGACTGTCCCAACACTTCAAAGCAGGGAGCTGGGCTGAGCCACATCTGGCTACAGCCACTGCTCTGACCCTAAACCAGAACTGAACCTGATCTGCTGTTTTGGCTGAACTTGAGCAAGGGTCAAACTTGAACCGGTGAGTAATAGCCAGAGATGGACCCAGCCTGGGGGCATCCAGGGCTCCCAGACCCCCGCGAGGTGCTGCCACCTGCTGCCCACACTCAGCATTCAGGGCTGGGACCCTGCTGTGTCCCCGTGTCCCCTCGGAGACAGAGCAGAGAGGTTTGGCTCATGTAAATCCATCGCAGCCTCCCCAGCCCAACTGAGCTCATCCAAGATAAATATCAGGTAACAAATGTGTGCACTAATCAACTTTAACCTTTCCAATTGATTAATCACCAGCCAGCAGAACTCGCCCACGCTGAGACAACCCCTGGCTCCTTGTACAGAGAAAATGCCACTCGCTGGTCTCTAGGAGGAGCTCAAACTCTGCTCTTCCCAGCACAGGGCTGGTGGCTGCCACAGCCCTGCCACAGTGCTCTGTGCAGGAGACTCCTCCGAGGGTCTTCCTGGGACCTGTTGTCTCCAAGGGGCTTCCCAGATGTTTGCCAGCCCCTGTGGGAATGGGGTCTCTCCAGGTGCATGGGGGCATGTGGGAAATGGGGGCCCTTTGTTATCCTGCAAACTACCCCCACATGCTTGGTGGGCCCCTCTCACTGCAGCACCTTCTCCTTGCACCTTCTTTGCCCCTCATTCAAAAAAAAGACATTGAGAGGCTGTAGAATTTCCAGAGAAGGGCAACGAAGCTGGGGAAGGATCTGCAGCACAAGTCTGGTGAGGAGCAGCTGAGAGACTTGGACTTGAAGAAAAGGAGGCTCAGGGGAGACCTTCTTGCTCTCTCCAACTCCCTGACAGGAGGCAAGAGCCAGGGTGGGTCAGTCTCTTCTCCCAAGGAACAAGTGACAGGACAAGAGGAAATGGCCTCAAGTCGCATCAGAGGAGGTTTAGGTTGGACATGAGGAACAATTTATTCCCCTCCAGGGTTGTCCAGGGCTGTCCCAGGCTGCCCAGGGCAGTGCTGGAGTCCCCGTGATCCCTGGAGGGATTTCCAAGCTGTGGAGCTGTGGTGCTGAGGGACACGGCTCAGGGGTGCCCTGGCAGTGCCAGGTTAATGGTTGGACTCAATGCTTTTCAGCGTCTCTTCCAACCAGAACGAGTCTGTGATTCTATCTGGCACCCGAGAAGTCAGAGTGGTTGGGAGACTTTGGCAGTAAGAGGAAGGGCAAATACCTGAGGCTGGCTTTGCCTGCTCCATCTGAGCTCATAGCACCTGGTCCTGGGCTGCCAGACCCAGACAGGACATTGCCTCCTGCCCTGCTCTGCCCCTGGGAGGCGACTCAATGCAAATGGTCCCTCTCAGCCTTGGCATCACTTGGGCACCCATTGCCTGTGAGGTCCCTCCTCACCCCTGCAGATCCTGGCTGGGACCAAGATGCTCTTTGTCCTCAGCAGTGTAATGCTGCTGTCCCATGGCCATCCCTGGAGAACAGGGACTGCCCTTGCTCTCTGCAGCTCCCTCTCAGCAGATCACAGGCTGGGAATTCAGGAACTTTTTGAGCCATATAAAGCTCTTCCCAGGGTGGAGAAACAGCCCTGACACCCAGCAAGTACCTGGCCTCACTCTCCCCCAAGCCCCTGATCAGAAGTTTTGATGTGAGCAGGTGAGGGCAAAGTGAGGAGCTGCAGCCAGGCAGAGCCTCCTGTGAACCTTCCCTCTGCATGAGGGGATAATAACTATTGGAATACAAGACCCTGCTGTGAGGCTTCAAAGTGCCGTCGGCCGGGGGTGAAACCCTGTCAGCTGGGGCAGGAAACCTGCTGAATAACAGGTCTTTGTCCCACAGAGATGTTTGGCCCCTCTCCAGTCACTGTCGTGATCACATCTGAGGCTGACACCTGGGACATCGACTCCTCCTCTTGTCTGGGCTGCGGGCAGTTCGTGGATTGGGACAGGATGCCAGACCCGGAGCAAGAGGCGTGTATCCCCCGAGACATCCTCAGCAAGCCCCCAAAGGAGCTGAAGAAGCTGGCAAGGGAAGGCTACTGGGCAGCCAGCCGTGCTCTGAGAGCTCAGGTCTACCACCAGCTCATCCAGCAGGTGGCCTGCCGGCTGGTCACCCCAGACGCCCTGGTGTACAGGGACGTGGCGAACCGGCTCTTCGGGAAGCTGAGCGTAAGCTCCCACCCCCTGCCCGAGTTCCTGGAGGCTTGCTCCATGCCCACCTACTGCCTCAACCTGGAAGGGGTCACTGCCCTGAAGAAGATCCTCATCTGTGTGGGCAACCTCTTCCCTGACATTACCTACAGCCCCATCCTCCCCTCTCTGGTGGCTCTGCTGCTGCACTACAGCGAGGATGAAGCTCAGTGCTTCGAGAACATCTCCCGCCTCATCGCCAGCAACGCTCCCCACACCAGCTACATCGACCAGTCCTTCCTGGCCCATCAGGCCTCCTGCATGACTTTTGGGGATCTGGCCAACAAGCACTGCCCAGCAGCTCACAAACTCATCGCCAGCACCTCTGAAAGCGTCTTCGAGGTCTACTCCGAATGGCTGTCGTGGCTCTTCCACGACCTGCCCTTCAACTACGCCATCCGCGTCTTTGATGTCTACCTGCTGGAGGGGCAGAAGGTTCTCTACCGCATTGCTCTGGCCCTGCTGAAGCAGTACAGGCTCTCCGTGAGCCCAGCTGAGCTGGAGGGCACTCACATCAAGGCAGACCTGCAGGCTTTCGTGCAGAACATTGCTGAGCACGTGACTGTCGACAAACTCCTAGAGAGAGCCTTTGGCATCCGGCTGTTCTCCCGCAAGGAAATCTGGCTTCTCCAGATGGCCAACAGGAAGGCATTAATGGAGAGGGGCATCACCATGGTGCAGCGCAGGTAAGGAGACCTCTCCTTTTGCCAGCAGCCAAAATATGGGTTACAGTGGAGATACAGCATGGGAGGGAGCTTCAGGTATCTCCCATAGCTTTGGCTATGCTGGGTGCCTCTCAGCCCCTCAGTGGGGACCCTGCTAGGCAGTTAGAGGTAGTGAACAGAAAGCTCCCAAGGAAAAAAGCATGACAAAACCTGACACACAGGGGCTACACCCCTAAAAGCAGTTGAGCACCTCAGTTTGGCAGTAATGGACACCCTCCCTTGCACAGGCAGTCCTTCCACCTGGCTGTGGACATGCAGAACTTCAGCTCCAGCATTGTGACGGCGCAGGAGATGCGCATCGTCTGGTCCTGGATCCCTGAGCGCTTCTCCCTCTTCCCCCCACTGCTGCTCTTCTCCACCTCAGAAGATGGGTGCAGCCTGCAGAGGTAAAGAGCCATCTGCCATCAGGGCAGGCTGGGTCGGATGGGGCAGGTGTAAAACAGGGTAGAGGTGGGTGACGTAGAAAGGATGAACATGTAGAGTCCATGGGGCACATCTGAGGTCTCCTGGGGACTCTCTTGGGTCTGATTCAAGATCTTGAGTGTGGTGTGAGCTGGCGCTGGCTGTAGGGGAGAGGGCTGAGGATACTGCAATAGGAAGACCAGTGTCAATGCTGGAGACAACCCAAAGCCTGGTGACAAGCACTGCCACAGCTATGGGACAAAGAGTGCAGTGGGAAGCAGAGACATCACCACAAGACTCAGTGCCAGAGAGTTTCTCTGTTGGGAACACGGTGGTGTTTAAAAGCAGAGCTGCAATGGTGGTGCCTCCATTAGTAGCACAGACACACTCCCCCAGCCCTTGCCCCTGGCACAGTGGTGCAGCCCTGTCCTGGGACACACAGCCCTGCACCTTTCCAAGGCAGCAACAGGGTGCAGCACCCAGATTAAAACCAAGCTGGTTTGGTAAACTCCTCCCAGGAAGCATCCCCCCCCAGACTGAGGGTGGGGTGGATTTGGCTTTGGGATTTATGTGACCTGTTACCCGCTTCACCAAACAAAAGTGGCCTGAGAAGTCCCACAAGGCAACTCCTCCCTTTCCTGCACAAATGCTGAAGCTGCTCAAGCTCCATGACAATGAGTTTCTGACGCTGTCCTTCCACCAGCTCCCTTGGGCCAGCAGCTGGCACAGCAATAGGCTGGGAAGAGCCACCACCGCTTTCCATTGTCCTTCACAGTCTTGTGCTCACTTCACACCTGAGCTCCTGGATCTCAGCCCCCCACTGACCAGTCTCCTTGTCCATCTCTGCAGGTTTTACACGTGCTGTGAAGGCTACGAACCAACAGTGCTGCTCATCAAAACAACAGAAGGGGAGGTAGGTATTTCCCAAGTAGAGAAGTGGACAGTGCTGGTGTTGAAATGGGGGAGACAGGGTGGCCAACCCCACCAGCATCTCCTGAAGCAGCCACAGTGGTGTGTGGTCCCTCTCCTGCCCTGCCCCAGGGTCTGTTCCAGCTCCCAAGAGAGAACATGTTGCACCTCCAGCACCCAGAGGCACCTTAGTAATGGGGTCTAAAGGTGCTGCTGGATGAAAAAGGAGGAGTCAGTGAGATGGAGAGAGGCCACGAGCACTACTCCTGTATTGAAAATACAGACTGAATCATGAAGTCATTACAGAATCACAGAATGGTTTGGGTTAGAAGGGACCTTAAAGATCATCCAGTTCCAACCCCCCTGCCATGGGCAGGGACCCTTCCCACTAGGCCAGGTTGCTCAGTGACCCACCCAGTACAGATTTGAACACATCCAATGATGGAGCATCCACAGCTTCCCTGCTAAGTCCTTGCTGAGCAGACTTTCCTATAGTCAGCAGATGCTCTGAACATGCTTTCAGTGAATTAAATGCAAGGATCTCTCTGACTGTGAGAGCAGCCACGGAAGGAAAAGAGAGGCAAAATGAGGACAGCAGCAGCATTTGAAAATCGTGAAATAACTGCAAAAAGCCCGTGAGCCAGGCCTCCTCCCAGGGGCTCTGAGAAAGCTTCATAAACACATATTTTCTCTCTCCACTCTTCATCAAACAGCGAAGGCAAGTCCTGGAAATTGTTCAGGCATCTCAAAGATTTATTGACCTACCAGTCCTGATTTCCCCAGCCTGACACATCAGCGTAGCATGGAGATAAACACCCTGCCACCCACTAGGGCCTTGTCCAGACAAGACAAGATGAATCATGAAACTTTATTTCCTAGACTTTTTAGCTCATTTCATTCCATAGCTAGTGCTGAGGACAGGCACAAGTTCCCATCTCTCAGTAGGTCCCCTCCAGCCATGGTTGAGTCAAGGATGTACACAGCAGAGTCAGCTTGACTGTGGGTGGAAAAACCCCTGGGACTACTTAAAAACCTTGGAGGTTAAAAAAAATAATAGATGTTATCTGAGTCTGTTATTTTAAACACATTTTCTCCGAGGACTCACAAAACAGGAGTCCACCCTACTACTGACCAGGGGCTGGCTGAGGACAAGGGACTTCTAGACACAGTTATTCCTCTCCATTGCCAGGAGCCAAACTGGGCTCGGGAATGGGAGGCACAGCTCCCAAACCTGGGCCAGGGAACACACCAGCATGGCCAAACTGGTCCATCCAGTGGCATGTGGCTCACTGCAACCATCTCTGCTGCAAAACAGCAACCCCTCAGATCTCCCAGGGCCTCCCTTGAGGTGCTGAAACTGAGCAGACTCACATCCAGAGCTCCAGGGATTGGCAGTCCAGGGTGTAGCTGGTGTGGCAGAACTCTGCTCTCCGACTGACCCAGGGACCCTGCAGAGCCCTGGCCCCTCCTGAACACACGTGCCATGGCTGGTGATCCAGGGATTGCTTTGGCACCAGCTGTGTCCCTGCTGACAGCTCCCTGTGCTCTCTCCCAAAGGTATGTGGGGCATTTCTCTCCTCTGACTGGAGTGAAAGGAAAAAGAGCGGCTCAACATCAGGCTTTTTTGGGACTGGGGAGTGCTTCGTGTTCACTGTAAGTCACACTTGGTTTCAGGATTTATGCTTATGGTCATTACTTTTCCCTTTACCCCTCTGACAACTCAGGGCATAGGTGGGACTGAGCTGGAATGTCTCCAGAAAAGGAGACTCCACAACCTCCTTGGGCAGCCCATTCCAGAGCTCTTTCACCCCGAGCATCCACCCAGCAATGTAGGCAGTGCAGGTTTGCCCATCCCCAACAACACCTGGCAAACACAAAACCAACTTCTCAGCCACAGGCACCTCCAGATCAGCCCTCGCACTGCCAGGATGCTTTGTCTCCTCCTGGCCCCAGGTCCCAACCTGGCACACAGCATTTGGCCATTGACCCACCCAGCCAGGACACCACTGTCTTCCCCCAGCAATGATGAGATACCCCAAAGGACAGGGGCTCACCCCGTTTCTCCTGCTTCCCAGGTGCGCCCCGAGACAGAGAGATATGAGTGGGTGTTCATCAAGAAGCCAGAGCTGGCCAAGGCTGTGCCACGCTCACGCCAGCGCTCGCCTTCTCCCTCTCCCTCCTCCCTCCTCGGCTCCTCCTCGGGCAGCAGCAGCTCCAACCATCTCACAGTGCCCACACCACTGAGGAAAAGTCGTCTCTCCCCGTTTCTGGCCATCAGGCATTTCCTTTTGCCTTCCAAAACAGCCTCCATGTTCATGGCCGGGTCTCGGGAAGGGATCATCATAGGTAATTGCTGATGGTGGGACTCACTGCTCCAGCCTAGGAGGGCTCTACTCCAGACCCAAAGCTGAGCTGGCTAAGAGGAAAAGCCCTCCTGGTTTAGGATCTCAAAATCAGGGGAGATGAAGTCAGCCCCTTCTTCCTTAAATTAGTAGGAGTGTCCAGAGCTGCTGGCATGTCCTTTCTTAGCCCTTCCCTCCACTATGTGCATGATAGAGAGGAGCAGTAGGTGGGGATTAGCCTGAGGAAGGGCCAGGCAGTCACCCAGAGCAGATGTGCCAGCTTCTGGGTCAGGGTTGTGCATGGGGGTCGAATCTTTGGAGCCCACCATTGCCGGGATGGGTTTGGCAGAGAACTGCAGCAAACCAGAAATGCCTCTGCCTCCCTCCCAGCCCTTGGGAGCAGGCTCAGGCCAGGGCTGGCTGTGGGGATGCCAGGAGCTTTCCCTGCTCTCCAGCTCTCCAAGCAGTTTAATAATTCATCTTGTGCTGCCAGGGCAACCTCTGGCCCTGGCTGCCCTGCAGACAGCTCTCCAGGAGCACTCCCTCCAGGCTGACAGCCTGGTGAGCAGAGAAGGCAGCCCAGGGCAGCCCCAGCCCAGCTCAGCACTGGGGCCAAAGGACAGAAAGCTGGGAGATGGGCAGTGCCCCTGCTTGGGCAGAGAGGTGGGGAGAGCAGAACCCAACCATCTCGTTTGCTTTTGCAGGTGGCGGGGGAGGCCAAGCTCTGTCCCTCGATGCCAACCTGCTCTGGGGGCACACAGAGCACTGTGAGACCTTCGACAACCCACCGCTCTGCCAGGAGAACTTCAAGGTGCAGCTCTTGGAAGTGTGGGGCTTTCAAAACACCTAGAGCCCAGGGGGACAGCCCCTCACCATGCTGCCTGTGTAGCTGGGGACCCCTCACCATGCTGGCCATCAGCCCGACCTGCCCACTGCAGACTCTGCTGGCAGTGCCACAGGCACCTCCGCTCACCATTGCCAGAGAGAGGGCAGAATGGGACCGTGGGCACTGCCTCTGGGGACAGTTAAGGTCCTCTCCTACAGTTTAGACCCAGCCCAGTCTGTCCCAGTTTAGGATGCTGGAAGGGAGGTGAGCCAGTCCAGTGTTCCTCACGCCTCCCTGGCCTGTTTGTGGCTTGAGGCTCAACAGCAAACCAGCAGATGCTACAGGGATTTTGAGCCCAGGCAAAAGCCAACACTGAGGTATAAAACTCACCAGCAACACTCTCAGACCCAATCTCCCTGTGACCCCAAGCCCAGCACCACCCTTTAAGCCATACCTAGAAATCTGTAGCTTCTGCAGGTCACCAGGACTCCCCTGTGGTCAGACACTGACTGCCACCCAGCACAGTGTGAGAGACTTTTTTTGTCCGTGGCTGAAACTGTTGACCAGTGATTAGCAAAGTCCTACCCGTGTTTATAGAGCAGCAGCCAAGAGGAGCCCCCAGCTGGGTACCTGCTGCCTCAGGTTTGTATGAAGCTACAGATCTATATTCACTGCAAAGAACTGATGGAAGACCATGGGCACTGAATACATACCAGCCTTAGCCAACCTGCCCTGACTGCCTGGGGTGAGGACAACGGGAGATGTGCCATTTTAAAACATGAATTGTGTGGACATGGAGCTTGATCAGACAAGTCAACCCTCATGGGAGGGCTGCAGACCAGAGAGATGCCATCCTGCCTGCAGGATGAGAACATCCCCTGCTTCCAAATATACTTTCCACTTCTGGTTTTTGTCTTTCATATATTCCACTTCTCGAGCTATTCAGGGCAGGAGCTCTCTCTGCCTCGGTGTCTGCTTCCAGCACTGGCAGGAGGATGTGGGCAGGAGCAGGTGATGGTAGCAAGCTCCTCTCCCATGGTACCATGTGACAGATCAGGAATTGCTTTTGGCCTTCCAGGTGAGGTGAGGTGAGGTGGTGACATGCAGCCCTCCATGCCCCCATGCCTGGCCTTTGCCCACAGAGCTCCAATGAAAGACCACCACAGAATTACTCCCACCCTTCAATTAAAAAGCTCTGCTAGAGGATCCTTAGTATTTTTTATCTTTTGCAATCATGTACCGGACCATCTGTCTGCCTGAAAGTTTCCCATGGGAGCCTCCCTCCCTTCCCATGAGGCTGTTTCTTCTCTCCACCCAGAGATGTTCAGGACTCACGAGACACCTGGGAAATACATTGCCCTTCATTAGCAACCCGGCCTGACCTCCTCTCAGCCGTCCTCAGAGCATCTCCTTGGAAAGGACAAGCAGGGCCTGTCTAATGTATTAAAATGCCAGAGGCTGGGGCTGAGTCCTGCAGGCTGTACCTGCCCTACCGCCTGCCCATGAGTCACAATGGTTGGCAGTGCACTTACTGCATTCACTGCCCGTCAGCTGCTGAGAGCCTCTGCCATTTCTGAAAGGGGCTCTACAGCCTTTTCTTCTTACGCTTTATTCCATTACTGAATAAAGTTCAAAACTCTTGGAGCATAAAAAAAATACAAGCCCCGAACGCTGAAGCCACGTGAGGGGAAGCGGAGGGGCCAGGAGGCTGAGGGGATGTGTAACGAGATATAAAGGGATCTTTTATCTGTGTCGTGTTGTCACTTGGCTGCAGCAGGGTCAGCAGAGACCAAACTGCTGCTTTGATGGCTCTGGGTGGCCCCAGAGAGACAAGACCAGGACAGGGCAGCACCAACCATGGAGAGGCTCAACTCACCGGTAGAGCCACCCATCAACACTGGGTGAATAGCAGCACCCTCCCCTGGGAACCAGTCCCTCACCTCCCTGCCAACCAGCACAGCACCCTGGGATGCCCTTCTCTGACACAGACCACCAATCTCACTTCGTTGGACCCCCAGCTTGCCAGGAGCAAGGGGAGGAGAGGAGTGACAGGACAGGCACGCTGCTCCCATCACATTCTGGCCAGTACTGTGCCCAGGTGCCAAAAAGGCCACCACTGTCCTGGGTTCAATCACTATCAGGGTGGCCAGCAGGACCAGGGCAGGGATTGTCCCCCAGGACTGGGCATTTTGGAGGTTGCACTATGAATACTGGGTTCAGTTTGGGCCTCTCACTCCAGGAAGGACATTTAGAAGCTGAGGTGTGTCCAGAGCAGGGCAATGGAGCTGGGGAAGGGTCTGGAGCACAGGTCTGGTGAGGAGCATCTGAGGGACCTGGGCTTGTTCAGCTCCCTGACAGGAGGCTGGAGCCAGGAGGGGCTGGTCCCTTCTCCAAGAAACAAGGGGTTTCCAAGCCGTGGAGCTGTGGTGCTGAGGGACACGGCTCAGGGGTGCCCTGGCAGTGCTGGGTTAGTGCTTGGACTCGATGCTTTTCAAGGTCTCTCCCAGCCCGCAGGATTCCGCGGGGCCCGGCCCCGCCCGCAGGGACTTGCGGGCAGCTCCCGGCAGCACGCGGGGAGACACCGCCCCCTGCCGGCCGGGCGCGGTTTCCATGGAGCCGCGTCCCCAGCGCGGAGCGATGGCGGCGGGGGCGGGACGCGGGGAGCTGGAGCTGCGGGCGGCCAGCGGATTCAATGGTACCGGGGGCAGCCTGGGGACAGCTTGGGTGGACAGGGCACGGCGATGGGGAGGTGGGAG
>JANHGL010014228.1:0-26790 GCA_024611195.1 Ceyx melanurus
CCCCTCGCTGGGCGGCGGAGCAGCTTCAGCGCAGATTTCGACACTCCCCGAGGCAGCCAAGGTTGAGTTTCCGGGCGGCAGGCTGCTGGGGAGGCTAGAAGCGCATTCGCGCGAACAACTTTCTTCCTACTCCGCAATTTTTAAAATTATTATTTATTTATTTTTGCGGGGGGGTGGACTGGGGGAGGGAGAGAGAGAGAAAC
Source organism: Ceyx melanurus (assembly GCA_024611195.1). Taxonomy (NCBI): domain Eukaryota; kingdom Metazoa; phylum Chordata; class Aves; order Coraciiformes; family Alcedinidae; genus Ceyx; species Ceyx melanurus. Next base: position 204 of record JANHGL010014228.1, read on the forward strand.
GCCAGCTGAGTTTATTTTGGAAGTTGCTTTCGATACAAAGAAAAATGCACTTAAGATTCTTAATTCTAGGGGGGTTTTTTGTTTGTTTGTTTGTTTGTTTTTTTGTCGCTGTTTTGTTGTGTATTATAGTACGCTATGTCTACAGATTTCAATGCACTCCCTACTTGTACATAGCTGGCTGGAGCTGTCAGCGCTGTTTCATAATGCTGGGGCTGAGATCAGTGGTATTCTTGGCAAGTCCTTACTCTTTGAAGTAGGGTGAAATCCTTACACAATGGCACCTGGCACGAATTTTTAAAATACCTGCACCAGACTCTTGGAGCTCTCTTTGTCAGAGAACTTCGTGAGCCGAAGCTGTTTGTAAGTGTAATTGTGCTCGGAGAGGCTAAGAAAGGTTAAATTAGGGACTGGAATGTTTACAGAAACATTTTGACTTAATGTGACCTGAAAAACGGAATGAGTTCCTTCTGTTCCTGAATGGTTGCTGCAGTGGCTGTTGCTTCCAACTGTCTAAAGACTAATAAGCTTTATATTGATCCCCACATCAAGCCGCAGTTCAATAGCTAATGATACAAGGAGTTACTTTGCTCGGAGTTGTAATGCCATCTGTCCTGTTTTCTAAAGGCTTGTTCTGCTCTCTGAGCAGTTCCTGTGCTCTGGTTTTGAGGCAGGGATGGTATGACCGCTTGCTTTGGCAGGCAGCTGATTGGTGACATATTCAAATTGGGGGCAAAGAGGAAACCTTGACTTTTTGCTTGGCACCCTTAAGTCCTACTATAGATACTTCATTGTGGTAATGTTATTTTTATCCTCATGCTCATGGAATATGTCAGAGAAAATAAAAAACTCTTAATGGAAAAATATACTGACTGTATAGGCATTGTATTTAGCAGGTCGTTTTTGCAAATCTTACTTTTTTATTTTTAGTTTTTTAAAACCTTCTGGAATATAGGTTGTGGTTGGATTTTTCTTTGTTTGGTTTTTTTTTGTTTTTTTTTTTTTTGTTTTTTTTTGTTGTTGTTGTTTTGTTTGTTTGTTTGTTTGGGGTTCTTTTTGTGTGCTGCAAAAGTTATTTGTCTGACATTTTTCAAATGTCTGCCTTCGGTGCTGGACCTAGGAGGCTGAGTGCACTCTCCTGTGGAGGATATTCTCTGCTAACTTGTAGCGAGGTCCCTGAGGTTGGTAGAGGTGTAAATTCCAGGCAGGGAAGATTGCCAGCAGTGTCTGGCTTTGGGAGATGGTTATCAAAGGATGGTTGGGCGCTCAGAAACCAATTGGTCAGTTAGTGGGGCCAGCAGGCTGGACTTGGGGAGGCAGAGCTTACCCTGTGTGAACAAACTTTCTTCCTGGTTGGCTCCCTGGCTGCTCTCTAGAAGGGTTAAAAAAAAAAAAAAGGAGGGAGGAAGGCAGGCAACAAATAAGAAATCATACATTGAAGAAATCGCCCCAAATGAATGGATAAAGCAAGTGAGAAAGGCATGGAGCTATATCAGGAAAGCCAGGGCTGTGTTCATGCTGTAAAACTTCCCGAATCATCAGACTGGAATCCTACTGTGACAACATCCACAGGGAAAGAAACCCACCCTTAAATCATTGAAGCTGACACTGGCCAAAGTAATCCACAGATAATAACGAATTTGTGCGGAACAGACTGTCTTGTTAGCACTGAAATAGCCGGGACTGGTGATGAGGTGTGCAGCCCTGTTGGTGCTGGGGAGAGCAGGCCTTGCAGCAGAAAACTCAGTTGGTGTTTTTATGAAGGGCTTATGTTTAATTTGTTTGTGAGTTTTTTAATGTTGGTTGAGTGTTATAATGTTGGTTCTCCGTTTATCTTGCACCGTAATTGGAGTTTGAAAGAAATATGCTTATGCATATCATCTTCGGTCATTAAGTAAACAAAGCTTATACAGACAGACACAAACACCTTGGGTTTTGCTTCTCCCTTGAAGTAACTTCTTATTGTGTCTCTACTTGTGTTTTTCTTCCCTTGATATGCTGTCTTGTAAAGGTAGTTACTTAATTTTGGATTTTGGGAAGTCACGAGGTATCTTTAAAGCTGAGGGGGTTGAAAAAAGAAAATATATGTATCATATTCACATCAGTACAGGAAATAATAGAAGTATGTTTGTAGCATATTTGCTGCTTACATGCATTCAGACTTTCTGGGGCTCAGCTTCTCCAAATCCCGGGGCGGTAACAATGCAGTTACCATGACTGTTCACCCTGGTTTGTCATGGTGCAAGAAGGCTCAGAGAAGTGATAGCAGCATGGGCAGTTTATGTATGTATGCACAGCTTGGAGAACTGCTAAATCTGAGACGCTTGCAGACAAGGCAAACTTTGCATCAGCTCCTGTAGCGCAGAAAAAAAAGTGTCTTTGTAGTTTGGGACTGTGCTGATTTTTATTTTGGGATGGTGTGTGTATGTGTGTTTATATTTGTAGTAAATGGCATTCTGCAGTTGCTTTGGGAATTCTTAGCTTGGTTTCCCTTCAGAGTATCCTCGCTTACAGAGTTTTTCTGAATTTTGTCAATTACACCTGAACACTTATTTAAAGCTCAAAAAGAAAGGCTATGTACGTGCCTGTTGTCTAACAGAGCTCTCCTTTAATTGCTTTATTAACCTATTCATTTTGTCTTTGAAGATATGAACTAGGAAGTTAATTTAACTACTTTGGGGACTCTAACTTCTGAATGTCCACAAATTACAAAGGGTTTTATGCCCTTAAGCTGTAATAACGATCTGTTCCTCCCTCTTCCTCTCCCTCCAAACATTGTCTTGTATGAACTGCTACACCTTTAAACCTTTTTCCAAACAAATTCTTTTTGGAGTCATAGGCCATTTTAGAAAGTGTCCTTTTTTTTTATACAGGTGTAGTTTAATCTGAAAAAATAGGGCTGCTTTTGTTTTCAAGCAACGGAAACTGAGCCCTAATCTCTTTATCTGAGCAACTCATTTGCATGGTAACTAGTTACCTCAGAATCTCTGGATAATAATTCGGTGTTTTTATGCCATGTGATGATATCTGCAGGAAGAAATTTTTCAAATTCATACCTTGTATGTACTAGATACCTAAGGTTTTCTTCTGGAAGCTGCTGGCATGGTGTATTAAGGCAATTCAGTAAAGTAATTAATAGCAGAGAGGTAACAGCATTGGACTCTGTCTTAAGGGGAGGAGGAATAACTATACACTAGGCCTTATTTTGACACTAGTGTGTCATTCAGTGCCAGAAGACATCTAAACAGGATGCTGCAGCTTCAGAGGAACAATATTTTAATTGTAGGATGTACATGTGCTTTTTCCAAATAAACTTCCAGTTTGTTCCCTGGTTGTATTATTTCTGTACTTGTAACCACAGATAGAATGATTGTCTGTGATGTTCAGATAAGGCAGTAATTAACATTTCCTCCTCGCTGTAGTGATCTTTTAGCAAATAAACTGACAAAAAATAAATATAGCAAATAATAAAAAATAATTAAAGCAAATAAATGAGTCTGTCTCATTTCATGGGATTATAGAAAGTGTTATATTTGAGTCTAGCATAAAGAATTATACTTAGCCTTTAAATTCAGACTTATGTGTCTCTGTGTTAAATACACTAGGAGACTGAAATATCTTTTTTAAAAGAGCTTATTTGAGATTTCTTTCATTTGAAAAATAAAAATATTTTTAAGCTTGAGTTTTGCTTTCCTATTTTCCTGTCAACTTGTTACTGTCTCTGATGATATTATTTAAAGAGGAAGGTAACCCCAGTTCTTGTGCTGCTAACAGCAGTATAATGATGAGAACTGGTTTTGTTGCTAAATTCTCCTTCTGGTTTTTGGTAGCCCTGAAAAATTAAGGGCTGTGACAGTTTATGCCTGGTATTTGGCTATATTGCACAGTTAACTATTTTTTCATCAGGGCTTTGCAGTGTGGTTATTCAGGAGTAGCTGAAGTTTGCAAGGTTTAACATTCTGGGTTTTTTGGGGACACCTTTGGCCAACAAAATGAGATTCCTAATTGCATTTCCCATGGTATTGTTTAGGCTTTCTCTTGTCTGCAGTAACTAACTCTAGACTGGGGGCATGAACCTGTTAACACCGTGAGTGTTGTTAGTAACACACCTTGATGAAGAAAGGCTGTTGCAAATTCTTGGTCCAGGTGTTTTCCTCTTGTTTGGCAGTTGGCTTAAAGTTACTTCAGTAAATTCAGCTGTAGGGGTAGTTGGTCTGAGCAAAAAAAACCCTGCAGATGCTGCAGGGTTTTGAAAACTTGTTCAAAATAGTTAGCACCCCCACAATGTGCCTGATGAACTGTAAGATAAATGTCTTTTAATGTCTCTTGGGTTGTGAGGGAGATGGATACAGATAAAACAGAGTAATTATAATAGATGTGTATATATGGACCATACAGGTTTTAATTGCTGTGTTTCAGCACTTAACTGGGAGGATTGAAACCCAAAGTAACTATTTGAAAAAAGTGAGACCTTTATATGACAAAACAAGCAATGTATTTGTTTAGTGCAGAATTAATATTAGAGAATGTGTTTTTGAAGTAAGTATGCTTGTAGTTTTTTTGCTCTTAATGTCTTCTCCAAGCTAGTATTATTGTGCATCATAATTTAATGCCCAACAAATTTAATTGTATAAATAATGTCTTTTTGTAGCTGATAACTATAACTGAAAGCCCTCGCATAGCTCAGATTTTCTTGTGACCTCTCTAATCTCAAGTCCATTAAAATAGCCCTGGAATGTCTGATTCTGAACTTCCATCTCTTGTCATGTCCTTCACGACCTGAAGGGTACATACTGCAACAGGCTGCTTGGGATCCTGTCTCTTTTGAAAGAAAACATGTATTTCCCAGTCTTTCTGATGGAGGGTGCATTTTCCCATAGCCATTCATATCTTTGTTGTAATTTCCTACTTGATTAATTATCTGTTTGATAGAGACTGCTTTTAATTTCTAGCACGCTGTGGCTGCAGAAGTGTTTGCACTTGGCTTAGGCTGGGTCTATTCCTGTAAGCATGGTTTTGAGAGCAATTTGAACTTACTCTTCTGCACTTAAAAGCTGGTGGCATCATGACACTGCCTTTCTTTCCTGTGGCTGTCTTGTCAGGTACTGAAGTGAGCAGTGCTGGGCCTGAAGCTCAGGGGGATCTTCTTCTCACGACAAGCTTTTTGTCTACTTGCCTCTTAAGATGCCGTTCAGACCTGAGTGTGTGTCTGTTACCTCAGTGGTGCCAAAAGGACAGCACTAGCCTCACCTGTCCTCTCTCACCCCCTTGATGAAGCCAGGGGGTGTCTGGTGCTGCTGGGGAGGCTGTGGGAGAGGAGGGTTATTGCAGGGCAGTGCTGATGGTCATGGCTAGCCTTTTCCTTCTGATAAAGCTGGCATGAAGAGCAATCATCTCTGGAACTTCTGAGATGGAGAAGACTGATGGTTTGTTCTTGTCTTGGGTGTGAAAGTGTTGGTAAGCAGAAGTGAACGGCACACGAGTATTTTGTCAAAATAATACTTTTTCCTTAGTCCAAATAATATTTTTTCCTTTACAGTGTTCTGTGGGTTATGAGGTTATTCATGGAAGACACTTTGTACCTGGAAAAATGTAATCTTAAATGTAATTTCTGAAGATGCTTCATTTTTATTTTTTAATGATTATTACAGTAGAAGTTAGGGTTTTGTGATAACAGTTACTGTTTCTTGAAATTCTGTTTTTCATAAAACCCTGTGCACTTTAAAAAAAAACCTGTATCCTTATGTGAATTAAGTGGTAACTGCTAATTCGTTCTGATAAATTACTGCTCTGATTTTGTTAGAGCTTTTCCCTAAATCAGAATCTTGCTAGTTAATCTTCTAGCAAGTTTCAGGAATAACCATATATATACAGCACAGTCATTGTAAGATCTTTGACTTCCTCACAGAGGGTTTGTTTGTTTTTTGGTTTTTGTTTTTTTTTTTTGTATCCTCATGAGAAAATATATTTTGGCTTGTGTTTTTGGAACTTTCCCACAGTAGGAGATCTAATTTTTGCGAAGTATTGTTTGGGAATTCAAAAGGAGGGCTGGCAGAAAGATAGCTCTACAAAGATGCTTTGTGAAGGGCAGCTGAGCCTGCATGCCTTGCTTGCTGCAGCCAGTCTTGCAGATTTAATTTGCTGGATGTATTTTGCATGAAGGGACATATTTGTATAAGTCTGGAAATGAAAGTGGTACTTTGCTTCCCTTTTTCTCAAGTTGAAGTTGACCACTGTTTTTCTTGAGAAAGGAGAGGGGAGCCCTACTGCAGTGCTTTTCTTCCAGCTTTGTTTTGGAGCTAAAAATAGCTATTTGTTCTCACTGGGTATCTCTATCTTTGCCTCTGTATCTGTAGATGTATTTCTTTTGTGTATATCTGATCTGAACCAAATAGAAACAATTTTTAGGTTTTTCTTTTCAGCAATTCTGAAGAATTCTGGCCAACAATAATGAGCAGCATGTATATTGTTACCTGATCAAAGCACTGGAGGAATAAGATGAAGTTAAATATTTATGTTTTTAGGAGAAAGAAAAAAAAAAAAGGTTTACTTTTCAGCAATACAAGAGAATTCCTTCAATTTTTAGTATTTCTGTGGACAGCAAGATTTTTCTCTCATTTACACATATACTGATAAATGCAAGGAGCACAGTAAGATGCATTTGCTATCAGTGTAAACTGCCTGGCAAGGGGGATTAAGTTTTATGGAAAACACATGGGTTGAGAGTATCTGTTATTGTCTTTACCAGGATGTATGTTTGCTTGCTTTTTGTATGTCTGCAAGTTAAAATGAACTTGGTGAAATAAACAAAACACTTATTTTGTAGTTATTTCTGGTTTCCAAGGGCAAAGATTGATCCTATTCCCTATAGGATAATGCTTTAAATTTTTTTAGGGTGGTTGTTTTTGTTTGGTTTTTTTTTTTTTTTTCAATTTTGTAGTTGCAGTTCTATATTTTTAAGGATATTAATCTCCTATCTTTTTTTCTGTAACTGAGGAAAAAATACTGGTACAGACTATTTGGACTTTGTGTCCTGTTAAGCGAAAAATAACCCCAAACTTAAGAGGGATGAGAGAGGGCGTTATGCAAATGTGGTTGATAAGCAGTTGATTGGAAAACAAGGCTGTATCACCAAGACATTTGGAAGATGCATCTGCTTGAGGTTTGAATTCTTGAAACCAAAGGCTAAAACTTTCATGGTATATTGTATGTTTCTATCATCAAAGCTTGTTCAAGTGTTTTATTTCACATGCTGATGTCTGCTGCTGCCTCATTTGTGATGATTCAACTTTTTGTGGGGCTACAATATAAACAGGATAAGTGATACAATCTTGTTAGCTGAACTAAAGAAAAGTGACTTGTTTTTGAGAGGTAGTGTGAAAGCTTTTTTTCATACTAAAAATCTAAGTGACTCAATCTGGTTTAGATTGTGGCTCCAAATGTCACTGTTAATGCAACTGAATGTGTGAAGGCTTGCACTAGAAGATTGAGAATAAATGCTTATCATGGTTGTGTGTATCAACTTATGAAACAGCTTAACCTCCAACAGAGAATATATGGTGCTCCATTTTCAAAAGTTATCTTGAAGTATAAAAACAAAAAAACTAAACTGGTTGGAATATTACGAGATTATTCTAAAAATTAAAATGTAGTTAACATATATAGTTTCATTGTGAAAGAGCAGGCTGCACAGCAGACAAGCTGCTGCTCTTTGATTATTGCTGGATTCTGTGAAGGCTCCTTAGAAACTGTTGCTATTAAAAAAGTAAAAAGAAGGGGACTGGCTGCCTGCATTGATGGTTCTGCTGTGAACCTCTCCCTGTGGAATTGGTCCTTGACACTGGAGGAACCAGAGGCTCCTAAAAAATCTAAAAACTGGAAGAAGAATGTAGATGTTAGGTGCTGCTAAATCAGAATTTGTGGCAAAGATGTTTTGTGCGATTTTTTTTTAAACCCTGGTTGCTAAAGTCATAACAAAATGCTGAAAACTGATGCCCTTATCTTGATTTGCATTGTGCTTTCATTTTGAGAGTGGCTAATGACTGGCAGTTTTGCCAGTGAAGGCAGTATGTGGCCCATTGATTGAAATTACATTAGTACTGTTCCTTTGTAAAATATTAATTTGATTATATATGTTCCTTTTTTTTGCTGTAGTCTTGAACAGGTATCTTAAAAACAATAATTGGGGGTATAATTCATGGAGGATGCTCTGATTTATGAAACTGGAAGTCAGATTTTGTACTGGTTAATGACGAGTGCTCTCTCTTTTTCCTCTTCTTCATTAGTGCAGTAGCTAAGTAGTTTTAACATTTCTTGCTGAGCATGTAGTGAGCAGGTGGTAAACATTTGCAGTGAGGCACTTTTCACTGTCAGTTACAGAAGGGTAATTGTGAGGGTCTCGGACTGAGTTGCATTTAATCTTCTCTGTTAATCTTCTATGGTACACATTTCTAGCTGGTCCATCAAATCTATGGGAGTTCTACAATGTATTTGTTACACAAAGTATAAAAAATCAAAACTCCTGTGCAATGGCAGGCAGTGGTCTGATCTGAGGGCTGACTGGAGTATTTTGCACGCTGTAGGTATGAACAGGTGGCTCAGCCAGCTCCATGCTGACCAGGAACAGGTGCTAGCTGGAATGAGGGTAATTGAGTTTCCATCCTTGTCAGGGGCTTCTCTATTACTGCTGAAAGTGACTAATTAGCATCAATGCCTTGTTTTAATTCACAATGATGTAATTCACGGGTGCTGAGGGAGCTGGCACAGGTCATTGCCAGACCACTCTCCACCATTTTCAGTAGTCATGGCAGACAGGAGAGATGACTGGGGACTGGAGGAGGACAAACATCACTCCAGTCTTCAAAAGAGGTAAGAAGGAGGACCCAGGCAGCTACAGACCAGTCAGTCTCACCTCCAGCCCTGCAAAGGTAATTTACAAAAAGTAAACATCCTCAGTGCTATCCTTAGGCATATCAAGGACAAGGGGGTCATTAGGAGCAGTCAACATGGTTTTACCAAGGGGAGGTCATGTTTGACCAACCTGATAGCCTTTGATGAGGACATAACCAGATGGATAGATGATGGTAGAGCAGTGGTTTACCTTGATTTCAGTAAGGCATTTGAGTGTGGTCTGGATGACCAGGTAGTGAGATGGATTGGGAACGTTGAAGGAAAGAAGCCAGAGAGTTGTGGTCAATGGGATGGAGTCTAGTTGGAGGCCTGTAACTAGTGGGGCCCCACAGGGGTTGGTGCTGGGACCAGTTCAGTTTAATATATTCATCAATGACCTGGATGAGGGCACAGAGGCACTGTCAGCAAGTTTGCTGATGACACCAAAGTGGGTGGAGTAGCTCTCTGTGCTGCCATCCAGAGAGAGCTGGACAGGCTGGAGGGTTGGGCAGGGAGAAATTTAATGAAATTCAACAAGGGCAAGTGTAGAGGCCGGCACCTGGGAAAGAACAACCCCAGGTACCAGTATAGGTTGGGGGCTGATCTCTTGGAGGACAGTGAAGGGGAAAAGGATCTGGAGGTCATAGTTGATGGGAGGCTGCCCATGAACCAGCAGTGTGCTCTGTGGCCAAGAGGGCCATTGCCCTTCTGGGGTGTATTAAAAGGGGTGTGACTAATAGATGGAGAGAGGTTCTCCTGCCCCTCTGCCCTGGTAAGAGTTGGACTAGATTATCTTTTGAGGTCCCTTCCAGCACCTGAGATTTTATGATTCTGTGATTTAGTTTGAAAATGCCAAGCCATAAGCCACTGAATGACTATCAGATGGCAACACAATGCCAGCTGAGCTATTAAAAATAATTTGAGGTAACGGCACCAAGGGAAGGGTGATAGTTGTTTTAGATAATTGCTGATGTGGAGGAGAGTAGTATTTTCCATCTCTGCAATATTTTAGGAAGCCATCTATTTTAGTGTTATTTACCTCTTAATTTTATCAGACTGAATATAGATTGGTATCTGTTTTCCAGTGCTCCTAAATTCTCTTTAAGAAGGTTAAAGAGTCTTAAAGATTCCTTAAGATGACTTTTAGAGGAATACCAGTTCAGTAGTTGAAAAACTTGTGGACATTTCCAGAAAAGATGATCATGTACATGACATGGTGGTGTATAAATGCTTTATTGGCTTTTTAAAGCAGTTCCAAGGACCTGGGGTAAAGAAATTTGATGTTTGGGGTAGGATCTATTTTTTATGTTTTATCCATGTGAGAGGATGGTATGTTTCTGAATGCCCAAGGGAATTATTAATCCTTTTATTTCTCCCTTATCTTTCTTATTCTTTGTACCTAGCCTGGTGCTATGGTTTAACATTTATCTTATTAATTTGATGTCTTATTTCTCCCTTTCTAAACATCAGTTGGTAGTGTTTTTTGAATTTTGTGCCTTGTAGTCATTACTTCAAGTATTTCTTTTGCTAGGATAGCACTTAGAAAGAAACATCAAGGTGGTTTTGGCTAATGCTTTCATATGTATTGATTTCTGAGTGGGAAGTGAACTCTTTATTTACAAATTGCCAAGCAGTATACATTATACAAGTTATTGTCCACTTCTGAAACAAAAAGTACAAAGACCCACAGTCCTCACTGATGTCAAATCTCTAACTGTTGAGTCTATAAAGTATCATTGGTGTTTAAGGTCTAATGTTCTTATGTAAATTAATGTTTTCTTTTACAGTAAATCTTGACTTGATAATAAACATTTAGCCATGATGAAAGTGATGTGATTTATAGTAACACAACCTACATAAAACTAGTTGGATTTGTTGTTGATACCCAATATCAACAATGCACATTCCAGCATACGAGTTACCTTACTTTTATTTTGAACAAAGGAGATTTGTTTGAAACAGATGCTCTAATGGTTACCTTAGTCTTTATTAAAAAAAAGCTTTTAGCTGAAGTATTACTTGTGTTAGTTGTAAGTAACTTCAGAAGACATCTTGGCTTATTGTGTGAGGTTTGAACTTTAACAACAACAACAAAAGCCATCTTGGCTATAGCTTTATTATGTTTACTGCTTCATATTGCTGTGTATTTTTAGAGCTTGCTTGTCAAAACTTGTCAAATAAATATTGGCCTGTCACCTCTGCTCTTAGCTGCTGAAATGCTATTTTCAAGATGACTTTTAAAAACTACAAATAAAATGAATTATTACCTACTTTAGTTGTTCCAGGGTAACTTCAGTTTTGGTAGGAAATAGTACAACTAGAACTTACCAACTTGACAAAGTCCATAAAGCAGTAGAAAATTAAAAATAGACAGTTATTAGTATTGCAACTATACCAAATTTCAAACAAACCAATAACAATTGATGTGCTAAAATGGTTTTGAAAGTCTGTGAGCATCAAGTGAAAAACGAGTGAGGAGATAATGAAGAAGTAGCAGAGCCAGTGTTGAGGCTGTCAAGACACGGCTACTTACACACTGTGCAGTGCTTTAGAAAAACTCTATCAGAATTTCTTTTAAGGAAAACAAAGTTCTGTGTTATACAAGTGACATCTGATATCTTATTTCATTTGTTTTCCTGTTTCTTCTACCTAGAGATGTCTTGAATTTGAGATTTATCTGAAAGTTAAGGCCAGGAAGTGCCTTCCTCCAAAAATGCTGCTACTTGTGGTTTTCTGGTATGTTTTCTCCCCTCTCCTTTCCAAAAGGAACTGTAAAGAAATTATTTTTCCACAATGGGACACAGATCCTCAGCTCTGCAGATTTCATGCTGGCTGTGGCATATACTGCTTCACCTTCAAATCATCTCCTAGTGTCCACATCAGTTGTATGACTGATGAAAATGCAAAAGGTAGTAACCACTTCAGTTTGAATTATTACTGCTTTGAAAAGAGTCTACCTGGGAATTGACACATGGAGGCAGAGGAACAAAGGCTGTATCCTATTTGGCAGGACTTATTTCACATGTGGATTTTGACATTACCTTTATGACTTTATTTTGGATAGGAGTACATATATACCATGGGAGAGATGCTCAATCCATTCTCTATGCTTCCACCAAACATTTAAAGTAATGGAGGACCTTAAATGTGACAAATCACTCCTACCTTGGAGGTGATGAGAGTAACAAACATAGTGTCACAAAATACATGAAGTTTTTTGTGAGTTCTGGTATATGGAAGAGGTTCTCCCTCATGTTTTCAAAAGAGTCCTCATGTTTTTCTTGTATTCTTAATAGCTAACACTGTAAAATAACAGGGACCTACAGTTAAGACAAAAAACCCCAACCCTTAACATCTACTAATTTCTGTGTATTCCAGCTGTAAACCATAAGCATCTTCTCAGGTGCTTTGCTCTCTTCTTCAGGAGAAAAAAAAAAGTTAAAAAGTTAAGGTATTTCAGCAAATTCCTTCTCTAAGGATAATATGGATGTTGTAATACCTTCTTTGCTGCTCCTCTGGAAGGATAACCTGCCCAGAGTATGCATGCAAAACTTGAAGATGCTGTAATCTTGAGTAATTTAGAACATTTTAGTTAGGAGCATGAAGTTCAGGAATGTACATTTATGTACAGTAGCTTTTCAAATGGATTCCAACTTAATTAAAAATTCTTTATTTTGATAATATTAAAAGGAACTTATTCCTATGGAATTAATTTGCCATTTTAGTTATCTTAAGAGATCTGTCAAGAAGTTGGTAACGTTTTTTTATGTAATTAAAGGGAAAAAAACAACGGGGTGGGAAGGGGAGTGGGTGAGGAGTAAATAAGTGATGTGTGAGACAGCCTGCTAACCAGAAGGTTGTCTCTTGATCCAAAGTTGGTATATAAAATGGAGTGAGATGCTTCCATGTGGAGGCAAGATAGTAACCTGATTAAAAGGTTAGATACATAAAAAAATGTTGGACTAAATACAGCATTACCCACATAACAAATCTTCTTTTTGTGTGTGTCAAATATTATATTACCATATATAATGCATATTATATTACCATCACTTAATTCTGTTTCCTGGATGAGCAGAAGGCATTTTTTTACTTTCTCTAATTGAGAATTTCCTGGTCATGATTAACTGATTTTTTTTTTTTTATCTTTTCCCTTTCTTGGCTACTTTTGTCATTCTGCTATTTATTCTCTCTGCTCTTCTCATTCTCTTCATAGTTGCAGTGTTTTCTCTGTATGGATCTTTATTTTTTGATTGGTTTGTGCTGCCAAGATTCAACTTTCTAAAATTCAGAAATTATTCATTTTGGTAATGAACAATGCAAGAAAAATGCTTTAGTGGTAAGAGGGAATTAAGTCTGTCATAAGCACTAAATTGTACTTGCTGGACACTTATGGACAGATTCCTTCCTCAACCTCAAAAAATGCCCCTTTATAAATCAGTCAAAATCAGAAGGATGAGATAGCAATTGCACTGACATCTCTGCTGAAATATAAAAAGCCCTAACCCACCAGAATTCTTTTGTGTGGCTTGTTACATATGAAATTTCTACTTAAATCAATACTCTATGCTATTACATTTGTTTTTTATTAAAAAATAAAAGTTCCCAGCAGTAACAGCATGATATTGAAATGACACACATTAGAAATAATTTCTGACTGGGCTTATATTAAAGAAAAAAAAGTCTATTAAAACACTGGTTTACATTTGGATGAAAACAGGAGAATGCCCTTGATGTCCTGTGGGGTGTGTGCAGTTTCTTTGTGCTTGTTTTCTTGTGCATTAAGAGTAAGTGAGTTACTGAAATTAGCATAGAGCTACACTGGAATTGTATTGATTGATGGCATGAAATTTTTGAAACAAGAGAAATATGCTCTGAATGTTCAGCTGTGGAGTTTTTTTTGTACTTTGTTCTCATTATGATGCATTTTTCTAATTAGTGCGAGTTACAGTTCTGTTGGTATAGATATAACATTTCATAATAGACTTCAATTTCAACAAATAAAGTGTGGCCTTTAAAAAAGGAAACATAACTTGTCCACTTTGCATAGGAGGACTATAAAACACCATAAATGAGTGTATTAATGAGCATGTGCTTTCCAAATTGGTATGTTTGGGATTGTGGGTAGCAGTTTGTCAGGCTTTTCTCATGTCGGTTAAGATGTAATCTGGAAAATCAGCTGGCAAGTAAATAATTCAAATGTCAGCTTCAGAAATATAGATGGCATTCAGAATTAATAATTTTTATGGAACCCTGAAAATGTTTATTTTAATTTCTAAGTAGTTTTGAGAAGTAAGCTTTATCTCATGCATTCTCTTTTTTGCTGCTGCTTGTTTGGTGGTGGGAAAGGCTGTGAATCTGGATGCTAAGAACTGCTTTTGTAGTTAACATAAATAAACTTAGAGTGAGAGTAAAAGGTGTATTTTTTACATACATAAGCAAATATTTTATTGCCAGAATGTTTTGCTCTTTATTATAATTAAAGCTGGAACAGTAAGCAAAGATCTTGAGTGCTCTTTTTTACAGCCAATTTGAGTTTTTATAAATAAACTCTCTGGTGTGTACTTTTATGTCCAGCTTCTCTGAGCATCAGTGGAAGTCACAGTACTTCCAATGATAGCAATGTAGAGAAAAACTTCTTCTTGGTATTTCTCCATTATGACTGTACAACTTCTTGTTACCTGTGGGCAACTGAAATCATTGCCTGTTTCACAGGGCAGATCTTAAGGCTTCTCTTCTGTTGATGGGACTGGTGGTAGGCTGCCACCAGTTAAGAGGGACTTTGGAGCCATGTAAGTTAGCCGAGTCATTAAAAAGTTAATTTTAAATGTAAAAAGTTAATTTTAAAATACAACAGTAGCTTTAACTGACCCAGTCTTTCTGCTACCTATGTACTTTTACTTTTACCACTCCCAGGAGAAAATTATTTTCACATATCTTCAAGTTCTTTAAGGGTGACAAAAGGTGTTTCTGATGCCCTGAAGTTTCATTTGGTGTGTAAATATGTAAAGATCATGTAGTCTTCAGTAGCTAATTCAGTTACACTGCATCCTTGTGTGAGTTCTTGGGTCTCCATGGGTAGCCTATAAAAATATGAGTGTGAGATACGAGCTTTCATCTGTCAAACTTAATAGTGACAAAAAATTATATTAATTAACATTAATGAAACTGTCTGCTCTCTAGAAAACTTAAGTACACTTTTATTAGGGAGTCTGCTACAGTTCCAGGGAACTTTGACCCTCTTTCATAAGTAGAGGATGGGAGAGTGTTTTATCATGGTTAGGCTGGTTGAGTCAAGATGTGTTTGGAGACTGGGGTGTTGCTAAGGGAAGTGCTTATTTTTCCTGATCTGTATGTGTTTGGGATGCTGTCTCTAAGATAGTATTGTATGAAAGGGGTTGAAATAAAAATCATGGCATAATATTCATAAATACATAAATATATTAAAGGTGGTTTGTTTTTTTTTTTTGTGTTTCAGACTGTACTGGAGAGAAATGTTATGTTTTGGTATTCTGAAAGCAGATAATGTTTCCATCGTCGCTGAAGAGTAATTTTAGAGACAATACAGCTTGTATAAACTAGAGAGACAAAAAAACAGTAGTCGTAAAACTTGCTTATTTTTCATAGCTGCATTGTTGCTTATAGGAAGGTTCGCAATTTGTTTAATTAAAGCTTTCTTCGTCAACAGGGGAGGAACCTGATGATTCTTATCATGTCCTTTGTAAACTGGTGAGCCAAATTCGACAGGAAAACTGACAGTGTGTTTTGTTTGTTTTTCTTGTTTTCCACACCTGAAGTTAAGAACTTGTTTACTTGGACATAATCTAGACTTGCCAGATTCAAAAATTAATTATTTTAGTGCTTTTGGCAACATGCATTTAACAGTGCAGGTTGTGCATGGCAAAGAGGGAGCAGCATGGAGTGGTCTGTCAACAGCTGCCAAAACTGTACACTGGATTCAAGCCATAGCTATTAATAAGTTCTATGAACAGGGAAAAAAAACAAACAAACATCAAAAACCTTTAGGGCATTGGGAGGGGAAATTTCTTCATTCTGCTAAACAGAAATGTGCATTATTTAGTCATATGGCAGCTTCTTAAGTTGTCCAGACTAGCAGAATTATCTTTAAACTGTTACATTTCAGTGAATTAAATTTATTTCAAAAGTGCTAAGCATTTTTTTTTTCTGAAAATGCAACTGAGGCCTTCAAGATTAATGTACTATCTTGGAAATGAAGCTGCAAAGATTTTATCAAGTATTCTAAGTTATATATTATGCAACACTGAAAATCACCGAGGCACCCTTTACTTGTGGTTACTGACAGCAGAAATTGAGTTGGATTGAAAGTGGAACTCTAGCAAAGGGTACATTGGTGGAACACAAAGAAAATGTTTCCTTGCAGATTGATGTAAGCTACCTGTACTCGTGAACTGGTTCAGATGGCAAAACCCCCACGGTGAGTCACAGCCCTGTTTCTCTCAGGAAACTTTGTCTCAGGAAGTGGAATATAAATAACTTGCTCTTAAGGAAACTGAACATTCTTTAGTCAATATACAATTTTAATAGTAGGAATTAGATTGCCCATATTTTCAAGGCCCACAGGTAAACAAGTGGAAGTCAGTAGTAGTTGTACAGGTTTAAAAGTGTGGTGTGTGTGGGCGCTTTTTTGTTTTGTTTTGGTTTGGTTTTTTTTAATATTTTTTTCTAGTTTGCTAAGGGTAAAAAAGCTGCAAGGACTGAAGATGGATTTAGTTACAGTGATTCTCTGTGTTTAATTGCTACTTTAACATTTTTAGTATAGGGATTTGGAATAGGGGTAGGGACTCTTTTAAAAAAAAAAAAAGTCTAACATGCACCAGTATTTCTCATACTTGAATCAGTAAAAGCTGGGGTTTTATTTTGCAACTTTATAGTCTTTATAGACTGAAGATTAAAGCTACTCTTTGGTCCTGTGAGGAATGACTGACAATAGTCAAAATGTCCCTTGTATTGCATTGTGATTTAAATCTCCGCATCTTCTGATGCAGATGAGAACTCCAGAAAAATGCCTGTTATGATGGGATGTGTAGATGTTGAATCACTTAATAAACTTGAATATTTGCTTAAGGGCTGCAAGGGGTGGTGTTATTTCATATGCAAAGATTACAATTTTTCAAATAAATTGTGTAGGTAGAATACTGATGCTTCTGTTTTCCTACCTAAACTTATTCTAAACTGTGCTCCCAGTATGAAAATAAATCTGATTACAAGTGCTTCTATAATTCTGTTTAATTGAGAAGAAAACAAGTCAGAATATCCCAGTTATTATTGCAGTGTCTTAATAGGTTTTTACAAACTGGACATTTCTGGCTCATGTTTGTGAAGAAAACTAAGGACATTTGACAAGCTAAAGGTTTATTATGATGATGATAATGTGTTGTCACAGCCTCAGCATTTCTGCTGCTCCATATAACTTTCTCATGGTATAAGGGAAAAATTACTTGATAGCAAAATGAGAAGAAAAATGCCATTCCTTCTATGAGTTATTTTGTTATTTTTGTTTTCCTCTACAGAGGAAAATTTTCATTATATATGCAGACTGAGGGAGAGGAGTGTGGATGAGATAAGAAGTTAGAAAATGGGATCTTATTGGTAGTGGAGAAGGCAAACCTGCTCCTGAGGGGCTGCTATTAATGAATGGTGCTATTGCTTGCTGCCAAAATGAGTAGGAGTGGCATAAGACCAGTGAGGTTGACAGAAATGGCTTTCAAAGCTTTCTCCTCCTACAGATTCCTTGTTTTGCTGCAACAGTGACTGGAGGGGAATCTTAATGAAGGAGAATCCTAAATTAGTACCAAAGTGTGCAGGGAGGAATGTTGCCAGTATCTCTCTTAGCCATGACCCTCCTCATGTTTTGTTCAGCAATTATGCTGTCAAGGATACAAGCTGATTGACAGCTGTGCTTTGCATTTTGGACAAGATGGAAAAAAAACGGTCTTTATGGCTTTGAAAAAGACCTGATTTGTGTTGGGTGAAATATATAGAATTTTATGCTGTTATTTAAAATTAAGGCTTTAATTGAAAGGAGTATTACTAGCTCACTTGTGTAGGAAATAGTAAGGAAATAAATATATATGCAGATATGGTCTTGTTTTCTAGGCTTATTAACTTGCTGTAATGTTTTTATGCTACTGCCTGGTCAACGGCAAAGTTATAAATCCTAGTGATCTCGTTGAGATGGATTATTTTTTGTAATTCTTCCATTGTGTTAACTCATGAAGATAGTGAGAAGTGGGATAAAAAATAGAAGTTCAATAATACGTGTTAACTTGGTATTTCATTATAGTATGTCTCAGTGGAAGACAAAGTAATGTTTGACTGCCAGGTTCAAAGACAGCGTTGTCCTCGCTGATGCTGACCTGATGATAGAGGCTTTTCTCATAACAACTTCCTTATATTTGATAGAAATTTCAGCTAAGCCTCGTAAAACTATAATATTGAAATATTTTGATGTATGTTTCTTGTTTTTGTCGTTATCCCAGATGCAGGACATTTGAAGGTAGGCTACTACCTGTATAAACAGAGCTCTTTAAACGCTCAAGTTTTGCTCCACTGGAAAGACAGTGCTGCATCCTATTAGGGTGTTTTTGATGTACATAATTTCAGTACTTCTTATATATAAGTTGAGAAATATTTTAGACACATAAAAGTACATAGAACAGATTCCCTCAAAATTTCTCTATATATAAACTTTGGGTTTACTGAAAACCTTTAGTGACCAATTCATTTGGAAGGATAGGCTAGGAATTCTTATAAGTACTTGTAATAAGGATTCTCGAGGTCTACACCACTCTAGTAAATACAGTATTGTTAAGAAAAAAGATACGGGCATGGTTTTTATGGGGAAAACTCTAAAACTCTCTAAAAAGATAGTGCTCTTCTGTCCTGACCTTGGGAATTTATTTAGCTTTCAGTCTCATTTATTAAGAGACTTCTATAATGATATGAACTCCTTGCCTTGCTCAGGAGCTTTCTAACAGCAAAACAGTAGTAGCTCTTAGTATATAAATTGTACATGTATTTGTTGGCATCTACTATATATCACCTTAAGCCCCTGTTTTCCCCTAACTATCTTTTAAGGATGTTTTCTGTCTGCTTCTGTCATCTATTGTGGGTCATGACCTGCAAGGGTTTATAATAAGGTGCTTAAAGCTTACAGCTTGATTTCATGGACTTGCTTTATTCAAAATGTAAAAAGAAGGATTTAATTTGCACTGAGAAAGTGATATATTTTACCCCAAACAAAAGATGTAATTCATGTTGTCCAAGGGAATTTATAATTAATTAAAAGTCATTAATCAAATGTCTAACATCTTCCTTGACATGAAAATACTTCCATGTCATGCTGATGTGTCTAAAAATAGTGTCCATAGCACTATATTTTTGTGCAGTTCCAAACAAAAATGCATCCTGTTGATCATGTAAAAAGTATCCAGTGGATGTCTACTTTAAAAATAGAAGCTGTTTTGTTTTCTTGAAGATTAAGTGTGGGACCACTAAGGAGGAAGAGAGATGTCTGTAGATGGAAACTCTGCAGAAAGGTTTTTGAAAACCAGTATCTGTACTTCAAGCAGGATGAATTATTCTGTTCTTCAAGTTTACATGAGTGTCAAAATGCCATACGGTCAAAATGGAGACTAATATAATGGAAGACATTTTCTCATAGTACTTGCATTCTGACAACAAATGGAAACGATGCATACTTGTTCTTTCTGTTCTTTTTTGTTTTTTTCTGGGGGGAAACCAAATAGTCCAGGAGTCTAATGTTTGATAAAATGCAGCTCATTACAGAAGTGTAGATATTCTATAAGCATTAACTTTCTTTAGGGTGTATTTATGCTCAGTTTCTTAGTTAGAGCTTCATCTTTCCTCAAATGATAATATTTCTTCCAAAAATAAAAACAAAAGTGAGTTTATTACAGTAGATGTATTTGAGCCCTTGCCCTTTGCTTCTCTTCTAACTTCTCACCTTCTCATTATGACCCTTCTCCTGCTTTGATTCTATAATTTAATGTTTGCCATAACCTAACTGGTAGGCCTTGGAAGACCTTCTTTTGAATTAGAAATAAATACAGCTTAATTTTGTGTGTGAGGAAGAAAAGATGATTGTATTGACATGTGCATTTTCTGGCCTGGAATTCAGGAAACCTTAGAGAGGGGAGTGGTGGGGGGAAAAAAAAAGGGTTTATAGAATTAATGAAAAAGGGGAAAGAAGACAATGGAATGAGAAACGGGTGGCATTCAGAATATCCAGAAAACATGTTTCAAATGAGGTACTACACAGAGAAAGTTTCCTGCAGGAGGATGTCAGAAAACAGTGACTCACTCGCTGCTTGGTTGAACAGGGTGGCTGAGGATGTGCTGGAGAGGGAACTGGGGAGGATTTGCTCACAGAAGATGTGCCAGTTGATGTGGTGCTAATCTTTTTGGCTCTTAATTTCTCTAATTCATTTTTACAGCACAGCTGTTGTGTAGGACCAGCTCTTGTGCATAACTTGCAATATTTATGAAGTGCAAATGAGTAACATTTGTCTTCCTTTGGAGCAAGGCAGGTTTGAGATAATATATGGTAATTGTTTAGTAATAAGAGAGGTGTCACTTCCCAAATGAGCTTAAACTATGCTTTTCTTTTAACCAGTTGCAGTCTTCTGTTTGATAGAGCAAATGACAACTTCTATATAATAGGAAAAGAAATGATCCTAACAGTATATAAATGTGCTCAACTGTGATCTCAGATCCCTAAATGGCTTTTGTCCTTAGCTAAAGCAGCAGCTGTGAAGTTGGAAGGTGTGATACCACAGAATAGTAGCCTCCCAGAAAGTGTAATGGTGAAGTTTTCTCCTGCCTGCACCTCTTGAAACTTTGGCTTATAGTAGGAGTTATTTTTAAATGAACCAAACAAAAACACTTGGGATTTTTCAGATCATAGTGAAACTCGAGAAACATGGGTTAATATGTTCTTTTTGAAGTACTGATTCTAGGTAGCAAGGCTCACCAATGAACTATTTTGACATGGCATTTTTTTTTTGTACTCATGCCAAGGGTGTGTTTGCTGGGTGTATTAATCAGGCATATGAAGACACTATATGGAGAAGGCTGAAGTGATGCTGTAGGATGCTGCATGCCCACTATATAGGTCTAAAAAGGACTACCCAGAAGGCTTTCAAGGGAACCACATGAATGATTTGAACGATATTACAGATCTGGATTTTGCTGCTTTTTCCCCAAAGCCTTTACTTTTGAGGGGAGATTCACAACTGGCAGAAGCCTTTGGTTTAGTATCACAGAGTGTGGGGAGACCACAAATTAAACCAAGGAAATTAATAATCTGAATAACTAGGAAGATGTTGATTTTCAGTAAGATCTCAAAGCATGTTGGGGTCTGAGTCGCATAGATGTGGTGCTGGGGGACATGATTTAGGGACCCTGGCAGTGTAGGGTTAATGGCTGGACTTGATGATCTTGAAGGTCTCTTCCAGCCAAATCATTCTGTGATTCTGTGAGTATATTTTCTTGATTGAAATCCTAGATTGAGTGCTGTTCTGTAGTAATGGGTGAGCTTCTGTATGTTTGAAATGTGATCTGCTGCCTATGGCAGGTCAGACTGGTTTTGCATTTAAAAATGATGAACAGCATACTGTGGATTCCAGCTCTTTTTCGGCAATATTTTGAGGTGTTTGTTATTATTTAGTTCCAGTCCAATCTTTTGCCATTAAAATGTTTAATGAAGATGGACAGCTGTACTTGGTGTTTTCTCTGGTTCTCTATTCTCTAGAAACTCAAAAACTAGTAAGATCTTGATACATGCCTGGATCAGCTGGTGTTTGGATTTAGTCACTGATTAAGAATTACATTCTTTCAAAAATTCACATTTTGGATAGGTATACTCAAGTGCTTGTAACAGTGAAGCATAAGAACTGGATAGCTGAGGAAATACTTAGGAAATCTGACTTTCATTGGTTTTGACCTTCTCACCTCTTATAAAGGAGAGGACTAAACTGTTATCATTTACAGTAAATATACTAAATAGGAGAAAAAATGAAGGATAAACAGGGGAAGTTAATTTTTAATCTTCAAAGAAAATACTGGGAACATTCCTGTCTTGTTTATTGTGCTGGGTTTATTGAATGCTGAACTGTGCTGCAGTTATTTGAGGTGCTTGACCTGATTCCAAAGGTGCTGATCAGAAAGGATCAGCTAAGGCTGTAATCTGGTTTTGCCTTACTTTTCATTGAATAAATGTTGCTAAGTGATAGCTAAACTCAAGCACATGAATAAATTGATACAAGTTCCTCTGTGTCTTTTTTTCAGAGAGCTAATTATTATGTGGGCAGCTTTTTTGTTTTCATCAGTAGTGGAAGCCTCCCCAGATACGTAGTTTTTTTTCCTTATCCATTCCTCTAATTTTTGTTGGTTTTCAGTGTGCATTAAGCTAGGAAACACAAGTTTAATATAACTGTGAGCAATTCTAAATCCTTCTGAGTCACCTTGAAGAAGCCCAGTACTGGTGGCACGAGAAGCAGGAGAGCCAATAGTTTGTACCACTGAATTCGAACAGAAGTTACTGCTACAAGTTTCTGGGAAATCCAAGTTGTGTTGGTCTCCAGAAGATGGAGCTTTAATTATACCACCTGAAATGTTGCTTGTCATTAATTATCTTTTCAAAATTCTGGTCAAGGTTTTCTGTCCAGCATTATTAAAACTTCTGAAGTAAAAGAAAAATTATTACCAAAGGCAAGGGAAGTTTTACATTAAATGTCTGGCAGTATTGGTTTCAGTTCAGAGTTGCAGGAAAAGGA
This sequence comes from Ceyx melanurus, assembly GCA_024611195.1. Classification (NCBI taxonomy): domain Eukaryota; kingdom Metazoa; phylum Chordata; class Aves; order Coraciiformes; family Alcedinidae; genus Ceyx; species Ceyx melanurus. Next base: position 22,928 of record JANHGL010014228.1, read on the forward strand.
GAACAAAACGTTTTGCACCCAGACAGAGTGAGTCTTGATACTGGCAGTTGATTAGTAGTTTGGGGAAAAAAAAAAGCCATTTTAGGATTAAAATTATGCTCATTAGAAAAAAATTTTAATAAGCATTATGAAGTGGAAAAATCCTCCTTTGTAGGTTATGTTGATAGCTGTATTTCATACAGTGAAATTTTTACTTATCTTTCAATAATTTTAACTCCGTAACCAGTGTAGTTGGTGAAACTATTTTTTTCTGACAGTGTCAGACAGGCAAAGTTTACTTAAAATTATGCATGTAGAAAGCTTTAGTGGGAAGGAGAGATCATTCACCTATTAACCTGTAGCATAACCTGTAGCTGTGTAGGTGAAGGCTGAAAAAGGATTCTGTCTCAGAGTTGTGTGAGAACTACAGTTTCACCAATTCAGCTCATGAAGAAAATGATCTGTGTTTAATCTTGTCGCCTTCCTTCTCCTAATTCAGTTGTTAAAAGATAGAAAGGATAATATGGAAGAAGCCATGCCAGAGCTGAGATTTATATTATAGATAGGTGGGAACTCAACTTACTCATTTGAGAGTCCTGAAAACAATTATCATGGCTGGGTTGGTAATCAAAGAATCACAGAGTGTCAGGGGTTGGAAGGGACCTAGAAGATCATCTAGTCCAACCCCCCTGCCAGAGCAGGGCCATGTAGACCAAGTCACCCAGGAACAGATCCAGGAGGGTCTGGAATGTCTCCAGAGCAGGAGACTCCACAACCTCCCTGGGCAGCCTGTTCCAGCCTCTGGCACCCTTACTGTGAAAAAGTTTTTCTTTGTGTTAATAAAGAATGAGGAACTCGGGATACCACTCTCTTTAGTAATACTAATTTCCTCAGTGTCAAATTGACACTTGAATGTAATGACAGACACCCAAGTGTCTGTCACTTATTCATCTGCATATTCTATTAATATGAAACAAGTAGGGGACAGATAGTGGGCAGGGACTTGTGGTATTGCTCACCTGAAGGTGCTATTACCCTTTGTGAATTATACAAACTTTCTTTCTGATATTTAAAATTATCATTACTATTCCAATCAGTGAAGTATGCAAATATAAATCCTTGCCTGTTAAACTTCCCTGTGCAAAGCAGGGCACTAGTCTGCCTACTAATAGTAGGAAATTAGTGACCTTTTTTTTTTTCACCCTTCTCAGTTCTAAAGTGGGCTGGGGCATTCAGCATGAATGGAAAAAAAACAACCTCAGTGGTTTTTCAGACATTATTTATTGTTTTGTTTTTAACTTTTAAATACTTCTCCATAATACTAAAAAATAATGGTTGAATCACACTTCTTGGTAACTTACAGAAGTTGAATTGAACTTAGAGAAGTTGAATTGACTGTGCTTATTACTCTTTGACTTGGTACACAATATGCATATGCTCTCTTCCTTTTTATTTTTATGGTGAGAATAACCATCATCTTAATAACATCCTAATTATCGAGGTAATAAGTGGTTAAAGTAGCAGTAGCCCAGTGATGCAGAGTATTTGTGCCATCTCTTACAGGTGCTTTCTCATGAAGGACCGGTGGCTGTCACTTACTCCTCGGGGACAGCAAATTAGGAGAAGACAGATACAACTTACTGCTTTTAGAAAATATATTTAAGTCCATGTAACTTCATTTAAAAAAAATGAATTTTGATGGTGCTATTTGATATGAGTTACAAGCCTTAAGGAATTGTTCATGTGAGCGAGCATGTGTGCAGTAGTTTGTATATATAATTTGTAGTAGAAATATCACCAACTCTTAAGCCATTAAAAATCCCATGATGTGCCTCAACTATGAAACTCTTACTAATGAAAGAGTGTTTGTTTTGTTTTTCTAATGTGATACACTTGAGCCTTGTTTCAGGACTGAAATAGAAGAGCCCCTGGGTGACTAATTCCATCTTTTGCAGTTACATACTATTCTGCAGCAGACTTCCTAAACTTTGTGTAGTCCTTCCCAACTTCCCTTTGCAGTAGTGCTTATGTTACTAAGTCAGCTTTGTCTGTTAACTGTTTTCTGTATATTCTAATTTACTTCCTTTCTAGAGAGGCAATTTCCCATGACCTCTTCTGTGTCTTAACATAGCCAGATTTTGGGGAGTACACTCTTACAGAATACTTTTCTGCAGCTTGCCTGGCTTTCAATTAGTTTGAAGGAAATGACTAGACAGTGTGTCAAGAGCAGTTTGTGGAAAGGATTAAATAGTTCTGCTGTTACCATAGGATTTATCTCCTTCATGACTACATTATTGGTCCTCAAAACTGTCATATTATTTGGTAGTATGCAAGGTTTTTGTTACTTGTTCATACATATTTTTGTGTCATGTATGAGTGATTTTGAAAAAAAAGTGATTAAGATCTATTTAAGTATGCTTTGTTCATCCCCTGGCTGTACATTTAGTATTTTTTTTATCACAGGCAAACATTGAGAGAAAAGTTCAATAACTGTCTTTGAAATGAACCCACAAAGTTATACCAGTCATACCTTTCTATACTACTTTGCTGTATTCTCTTTTTAATTAAATCCTTAGTTTTTCTCAAAAAATAGTTACAGTCTCCATCTTTAGAAGTTTTCTACATGGCACTGTGTTTGTATTCATTAACTGTCTAATCTTTCTGGATCCTGAGAAAGAAAAAAAAAAAAGTTAAGCATTGTAACCAAAATGTAATTAAATTGTGCTTTTGGTTATATTGTTGGCTTTGTATTGTTAATGCTATTTTTCTGTCTGTCACTTCTAAGTTTGTTCAAAACCCACTTATGCTTGTGGATGAGAACAAGAGTTGACAAGCCTTGTTTCTTACATGCCCTGTTTGAATGAAGCTACTACATGGACTCTCTTGCCCTTTTTGTACATGCTAATCACCTTACAGGTACACTGGAAATCCCTGCATGGATGAACTCTTCTATTTGACTATTACAGGTTGCAAATGTTCAAACCCTTAGATTTAGTGTTAAACTTTTTGCCTTTTGCTTGCATTTTATGTATGGTGTTCATTTTCCACTAGGAATTGTTGTTTCTCTTCCTTATATGCAGTGTTATCTTTTGTTCTTGGCTATTTGTTATATAATTAAAGAACACAATGCCTCATCTCCAATTAGATGTATCAAGAGAGCTCCGTTTCATCTTTTTTTGCTCTCTACTAAGGTGCTTGAAGAAGCTTTGAATGTTTAATTTGCTCTGCAAAATTAATCTCTGTTTGATTCCTGATGGTTCTACTTTCTGTCACTGCATGTCCTGGTGTCAGACTGTGGCTGCTGTTATGGAGCGAGGAGCAGTATTGAGAATACATGCAGGTTGCTGCTTAGTAAAGAAAGAACTTAGTGTTTGGGAGAGTGGCCAGGTAGTAAAGATAGACAGTTTTCAAAAATATCTGTCAAGATTTGTTGTCACTGTTATAAAACCTTGATACAGCATTTAAGAATGGGTTCTTAAATTCTGTTGGTAACATCTGCAAATGGATCTTAAGGCATGCAATCTAGAAGTAAAGCAATTTTGCCAAAAGAGGGGAGCAGAAACAATGCCTCTAATTTATTCTTGGTATCCAACAAACTTGTTCCTTTCACCTGAGGGATAAAAAAATTATCAGACTGCATCTGTATAGCAGATTGGGTGATTGCAGAACAAACTTTTGAACAGTCTGCATTGACTGTATCAGTGTTGTTTTCAAAACTGTTGTTATCTAGAACATACAGGGACATTGATGCCAGTGCCACATAACAAATGCTAAGCTTTGGTGATAATAGAATAATAGAATGTTTACGGCTGGAAGGGGCCTCCAAAGGTCATCTAGTGCAGCCCCCCTGCAGTGAGCAGGGACACCCTCAACTAGCCCAGGCT
>JANHGL010014229.1:0-11652 GCA_024611195.1 Ceyx melanurus
CCCCCGACAACCCCTGGCAGCGGCCAGGGACCCGTTACCACCCACCCCGAGACCCCTGCCCCGCGTGTGTGAGCCCCCCGGGGATCGGCGGCTCCTGGGCGCTCCGCCCCCACTGCTTGCTGGAACGCGAGGCGGTGCCTTTGGTCCGACAGCGAGACACCAGGGCCTCGATGGTGGCCAGGTTACACGCCACCGTCACCACGAGGGACAGCAGCCCCAGCACGGCGAAGGTGCCGGCGAAGAAGACGCCCCCGGCCAGGCGGCTGTCGCCGGTGCTGATGAAGCACCAGGTACCGGGCCACTGCAGCGCGTAGCGACCCAGCCCGGCGGCGGGCAGCAGGGCGAAGGCCAGCACGGCCAGCCAGGTGCCCAGCAGCACCGCCTTGGTCACCCGCGGCTTCATGTGGCTGGCGTACCAGTGCGGGGCGCGGATGGCCAGCGTCCTCTCCACGGCCATGGCGCTGGCGATGAAGAGCGGGCACAGCCCGAACACCGTCATGCTGAAGCCGAAGAAGGAGCAGAGGTGACCAGAGGGGTCCACGGCGTCCCAGGAGCGGTTGGCCAGGTAGACGGAGATGACGATGGGGCTGGTCAGCAGCTGCCCCAGCAGGTCGGTGAGCGCCAGGGAGCCGATGCACAGCAAGAAGGAGCGTTTTCGCCGGCTCTCCTTGGCTCGGTAGCTGCGGGACACCAGCAGCATGGCCAGCCCGTTGCCCACGATGCCCGTGATCATCATGGTCAGCGGGAACGCCACCGACACGGCGCTGCAGGTCTCCGCCGACCGCCCCGTCCCGTTACCCCGCGGCACCGCGGCGGCTTCGCTGCCGTTCGGGCCGCCCCAGCACAGCGGCCAGCGGCTCATCGCGGCTGCCGGGCCAGCGGGACGGGCTAGCGGGAGAAGCCGATGCGGAGCAGCCGAGCCACGGCTGCGGGAGCCGCGCTGAGGCGGGCGCGGAGCCGCCGACGGGAGCGCGGCGGCCGGGAGCGGTTATAAGGCGAGGGTGGGTTCGGGGACGGCGCTGCCCGCCCCGAGGGGAGGGGACGGAGCGGGACGAGCCCCGCCCGGCTCCCGCTCACCCACCCGCCGCCCGTCGGGGCAGCTCCGCCGAGGGGTCCGGGGGCTCCGCGGATCCGTCCGCGCCCCGTCGCGGGGGTGACTCGCTCGGGACCGGGGCTGGGCCGGAGCTGCTCCAGCCTCTGGTGCCCCCGGGCGGCCCCGCATCGCTCCCCGCCTGTCCCGGGCTGGGGATGCCCGAGCTGCGCTGCAGCTCCGCACCACGGAGCCGTGGAGGGGGTGTGTGTGGGAACGGACCTGCCGAGCTCACTGAGGACAAGCCCTTTGCAGGACTTGGGACTTTGGTGGGTCCTGACTTTGCCCCCGGCATAGAAACCACCAGAGAACTGATGCCAATTGCCACCACAAAGCCCTGGTTCACGCTACTGGAATTTCTCTGTGAGCAGGAATTTCTAATCTGCTGCTGCTAGGGGTTTAACTCCTTTCTCTTCTGAAAACAGAGTTAAAAGTTTTTAAAAGTTTGAAGAGTTTTAGGAGCTTTTAACAGTTTAATGGGTCAAATGTGCTATTAACAAAGTCTAGCTTAAGATAGTGCCCTGCTCAGGTTAACTTGGTACCACAGCATGGTAAGAGCTGCATTTCTCCTGCATGAGAACCCCTGGAGAAGCTGGGGCTTGCTCCCTAAGTTCCTGGGGCCCCTTTAATTCCCTCCTTTCCAGAACATGTGCAGCAACCTATCCTCAAATGCAGGAACCCAGGTTTTTTAACCTTTTAAAATACCCTTTTTCCTGCTCCCCTTTTACAGTGGGTTCCACACCCATCTGGTCCATCCCCCCTGTGCCATTTGGGATGTTTTTGTGCCCCCCCCGGTGACAGGTTTTCAATGGGAACCTTCCCCCTCAGCCGTGTTATTTCTGGATGGGGTCCACAGGCAGCCTGTGAGAAAGCACCATGGTATTGGTTCCATTTTCCCAGCACCCTGCAGGCTGGTTTGTTTTTTTAAAGAAATCTCTTTTTTTCCACTAACCCTGCTGCTCGTTTGGGTAGTGGGTGGAGAGATAGTTAATTGGGCAGGACTGTGCTCCAAGTGACAGTCACAGGAGCATTACTTGTGTCTGCTGCTCCCTTGCCCAAATTTTGGATAAGTTTACATAAATATTTATACTTAAAAAGCCAAAAGAGCTGCCTATGAACTCATTTCTGATTAGAGAACAGAAATCTTTTTGTGAAAGGAATTCTGAGAAGATTCTACAAGCAGCATTACAATTTGATTAATGCTCCAAGAACAAACTATGTGATCAGATCCAGTGCTGGGCTCCCCAGTTAAGAGACAGGGAGCTACTGGAGAGAGCCCAGCAGAGGCTGGGGTGGATGCTGAGGAGCTGGAGCAGAGCAGCCTGAGAGGGGAGCTGAGCAATGCTGAGCAAGAGAGAAAGGGCCCTGGGGGGCAAGAGGCTGGGGCCAGACTCTGGGCAGTGGTGCCAGTGAGCGTGGGCAGGAGAGGGCACACACTGCCCTGCTGCAGCTCACACAAGGGGACAGAGGGTGACAGGACAGGCTGCTAGCACAGGTGTCACAGCAGGGCTGCAGAAAAGCACTCTCCACACAGTCAACTCACAGCTTTTATTTACACTTGTCTACAGAATCAGGTTTTTTTTGCCTTACAGGTTATCTAAGCCCAATGGTTTTCCTTTGTCCGCAGCCTATCGCTTGCTAAAATCTTCCATCTGTTTAATACAGCAAGGATTTGAATACAAAGCACAAGGAACCCAAAGCCTAACAAACATCCATCTATCGGATCTGGGTTTTACAATTTAGTTAGTTGGACTTGGAAGTCAGAGGCACAGTTACAAGACTAACCTGCTCTTGTGCAACCTACACACATTTAGCATCGAAATCAGAGAGAAAAGAAAGCAAAGAAACTGCAATTTTTTTTTTATCTGCAAAAAAGGTTATCAAAATATTTCTACACCGAAACCAATTTGCTTCTATATCAAAGAAGCGTCTAAAAAAAAAAAAAAGGAAAAAAAAAGAAGAAAAAAAAAAGAAAAAAAGCAGAATGTAGAATTTTCAATTTTGCTCCGTTTGCTTTTGTGCAGTTCACTTAAAAATACAGCTTTGGAAGTTCTACTACTGAAATAAATGCAGATCTATTGCTCTTCACTTGCTTAAGAAGAATAATTTTCCTTCACATACTTACCTTGTGATGGCACTGAAGAGACTTTAACCTTTCTTAACCAAACGGAGCTCAAGAGATACCGAGTTTTAATGCTAGTAAAATAGATTCAATCAAGCATTTTAAGCCATAAATTGTGTTTTAAGGGAAAAAGAGTGATTGATGAAGAACACACTGAAGATGGCAGAACTTTCTACATCGTTTATTCATCCTTAGTTTTAAATATAAATAAAATTCAGATACCTTGAAAATTTTAGTCAGCCCCAAGATGATTTTCTGGGACTACAGTCTCCTGCAGAAGCTTCACTGGATCCCAAGGGGCTAGTTCCACTCCTCCAGCTCACTAACCCTCCTGGGGCAGGATGGGGCTGCAGTGCCCAGGGCCAGCAGCCTGCTGACAGCAGCAGGGGCTCTAGGGACAGGCAGGGGCAGCCACGAGGCCCCAGCAAGGGCCAGGACATGCCCAGGGTCTCAAACAGCCTCCCCTCCAAGGGGTGAGGCCGAATCCTGCCAGGGGCTGGGTACTGATCAGGTCTTTTCTGCCGAGCACAAAGGGAGTGGGCACCCATCTCTGCCTGAACACAGCAAAACAAAGCACAGTTAGAGCCAAGTACTCACTCCTGTCCTCCAGGAGCAACTCCAGCCCTACAGCTACTCATCTTTTGTGGTCCCAGGGGGGTGGAGGCTCCCAGGCTCCTCCTCTACCCCTCAGTCACCTCTGCAGCTGTCACTCAACAGCAGAGTAGTGAGGATGTGTCCCCTGGAAGAGCCAGGAATGGAGGAACAAAAATAACAAACCCCCACCACACACCCCCCCTAACTCAACTAAAACTTCACACGTCCTCTGGGGGAGTTTATGGCTTAAAATGCTACCTCAGGATGTCTGGTGAGTGAACAAAGCTGCAGTTTTCCAGAAAGCAAGGACAGACATGCACCTCTACTAGCAGATTCAGCACTTCTGACCAAGTAAGACACCAACTTCTTTTTTAAAAAAAAAAGAAAAAAAAAAGAAAAAAAAAAGTCTCATGCACTGACTGGATGGTTTGGTTTTGTTTGTTTGTTTGTTTGTGAGCTTTAACACATTATTTCTTTTTAGAGCTGGTACGGGAACCAGAATGGGAGGATCCGGACGAGGATCTGCGGCGTCTGGAAGATACAAATGGAGAAAGCATGCAAAGAAATGAGTGGCAGTTAATTTTACCATCCACTTTTGAGTGTTCTGTATCCTACAATAGCTGGAAGCCAAGTATATCTGATAGGGGCCTTACACCAATATGGAAATAACTTTTAGGCTCACGAATGTGAATTTAATACTAGAACTGTTAAGTAACAGCAGCAGAATGCCATTTCTAAATGCAGTTTTCTCTTAGGAACATCAATCCCTGATGCAGGCAGTAACATGAGTGGTGAGCCAGGCCTGTCTATGCAACATGCTCCCAGCAGGAGGATGTTTCACTGGAGGGCAATTAGAGGGCTCGATAAGAAGTCAGGTGGGGAGAGAAGCGAGAAAACGACTTCTACTCTCAGAATAACTGATCGGATTCCATTCTTTCCCAGAGAAATCTCAGTCCTTCAGGATGATAAAAAACCAAAACAAAGCAACCAAACCACACATGTCAATACAGTTGTTATTCTACAGAAACCCAAACCTTTCGGGTGACCGTGATCTCGATCGTCTTTTTTTGCGATCAGCGGGAGAGGAGGATCTAGAGCGACTTCTCTTCTTGCTTCTCTCGGGGGAGGAGGACGAGCGAGAGCTGGAGTAAGATCTTTTCCTTGGGGTGGAAGAACCCCTGTAGGACCTGGAGCTGGATCTTTATTGATTAAGAAATAAATCAGATTTAATTCTGGTATCATGCAGAAAGGACAAAGAAAGAACAAGAAGAGACAAGTTTCATGGCCACTCCCTGCTCTAGCTCCATTCACCCGTGGGCATTTCCATACTTACTCCTTAGTTAGCTGCCCATTAAGACTCCTACTGCTGTGGAATTTCACTTAATTCTGCTAATTAGTGTTTCTTGACAGCACCAGTGGTTGGGAAACCCTCTGTCCAGCACTCACCGTTCTGACAGAGGAGATGGGAACAGGAAGGGGCCTGGGCAAGGACCTTCCTCAGCAGTTAAATTCACAGAGCAAAGTGGTTTGAAAGCCACAGATGTCAGCTCAGCCTGACAACACTTCACTTATTAATGGGCATTTCACACTGGAGACTTGTCAAGTAACATTCATCTTCCCAGAAGAGTAAAAACCCTCAGAGGTGTATTTACAAATCTCAACTCTACGTAGAGTGAAAGACCTTCCACAGGGAAAGTATTTTAAAGAAACCCTCTTAGAGTAGTTTGGGATTGTAAAAATAAATAAAGGAACCAGCTTCACTTACAAGCACTCAAAAAAAAAAATCACTTTGATCATCTAAAAACTTAAAACAAACTAAGGAAAAATACCCACTTGTGGAGAAGGTAACAGAGCTCCCAAGTCTTAAACTGTAATTCCAAAATGAAATAAAAACACCTAAGAGGATTATTTTTTTTTCAGTAAGCTGGATAAAGCATTTAAAGAACAGCAGCACCACAGTGTGTGTCGTTGGCAGAGGATTTCCAGGGCTCTCCCTGTCAGTAACACAGGTCTGTTCCACACTCGTGGGTGCCTTGGCACAAGAGAACACCCCAGCTCAGCTGGGCTGCACTTCAGCTTCTGCAGGGGGCACAGGCACCTCTGTCTCTCCTGAAAGCTCCCATTCCAGCTGGGCTGACCCTAATAATCCACAGCAGGTTGGTGCCACCATTAGTGGCTGCTCTTCCCAGCTCCAGAGATCTGGGACTGTGGAGCTGGAACCGAGCTGCACTCCACTGCCAACAGGACACCTCCAACTCCTGATCTACTCCTCGTGGGATTTACTACTGACATTTTTCCACCTTCCCCTGGCAGTTCTCACAGTAATGGCAGCACTACCTAGTGGCAGCTCAGATACCTTCTCACAGAACACAAACCCAGCAGCACTGTGCATTTCCTAACGTTCTTCCACATCAAGGAGCCAGAGAGGGACCAGCCAAACCAGCAAAAATGACTGAAGCAAGTAACCAAGCATTCAAACTCTTCTTCCTTCCCAGTGAAGATCTGTGGCGTCCACTCCTCTAGCTTACATCAGACTTTAAACTCTTTCATTCTCAAGAAATGCATCTGTGGTGGGACCAGCCTGGTGCAGAGACCCCAGCAATTCTGACTTCAGGATAAAAAGGAGTTAATTGGGGTTTTGTTTTGAATGAACAGGCTGTGGGTTCTTCTGCCCTTTTTTTTCCTCTCTGCAAGGAGAGAGTTCTACCTCATTCACCTTGATTTCGACCCACGAGATCTAGACTGTTCTCTGGAACTGGAACGAGATCTTGATCTGGAACTGGAAGAACTTCTTGAGTGGGACCTGAAACAACAGGGAAGGGTTTTTTTCCAGTGCCTGACTCGCCCTGAGCAGAGCTGCTGCTGTCAGCAGCACAATGACACACCAGCACAACCTGGCCCAGTCACACAGAGGTGACAATCTCCTGCTGCTCCCCCAGTATCACCAGAGCACAGGAAACTTTTAACATAGGAAGTTGGTGCATTAAAGAAATTCAGTCAGTTTTTAATTACGTTGCCTAAAACAAAGAATAAAATTAAACATGATTGAAGCTATTTGGTGAAATGGAACAACTGTGATATCTATTCACTACTTCATGAACCTTGAATTTCAGTTTGTGCCTTAATTTGAAACCCATCAGTTTCTTTGACAAGCAGAGTAGGTGAGAGAATGAGGACTTGAGAGCTCACATCTGCCCCAGGCCAGCTCTGCTTTGTGAGCAGCCTCAGGCTGAAATCTTTGTGTAAAGGTTTCCCCCTGCCCTGGAAAGTAGTTAATTCTCTCTGAAATCCAGAGTAGTTACACTACTTGTAACTCATCAAATTTATTCTCAGATTCTTCATGTTGATGGATTTTCTTTAAGGCACAAACCACAAGATATGTACAAATGGGAGCAGACTTGCAGGGACCAGTGTGAAAAGAAGGCACTGCAAATTCTAATCATCTTTCCAGGAAAAACACATTCTAAATGTCTGACAGTGGCCAGCCTCTGGTTAGTGAGAGGAAAAGTTGGCAGTGACCAGAGCAGTGAGAGCAGAGAGGAACAGTTACAGAGCTCGGAAGATCAGGAGAAACTTGAACTTCATGTATAACCCTGAGAGCCAGTACTGACCTGAGTGTCAGACCCTTCAGCACCATCCCTGTAGCAGCTGTAAAGCAGCTGAAAAGCTGCAGTGTGATTTAAATCACATTACTACAAACCATCCGTGGGGCTGTTCACACATTACTGCATTTAAATAAGGTGAGATCTTAAATTTTAGGCTTTTTTTGGTGATCTGATGATCAATGCAAAGCTTTAGTGTTATGCTGACAACACTGTATTTAAAGTTGTGTCACTTGCCATCAGAACGAGTTCAAGTTTCTTGCCTTTACTTCCAAGGTATTTTCTGTTCTGGCCTCTCCCTGAAGCTGCCCAGACTGCAGCAGCACTGGCCTCTTCTGCCACCTCCTCCCACTACATCATCCTGCTGCTCTGTTCAGCACCCCTACTCAACACGGCTAGAACCAGTCCACCCATTACATCACAGATGGCCAGGGAGCCTAAAAATGAAACTGGAAATAGGTTACACTTTAACATACATCAGAAGGAATGGGCTGAGTATCAGATTTACTACAGACACAGGAAGCCTCCCACTGAGTGGCCACGGGAGGTGAGCACAGGTTATCTACCCGGGAGCTCTGCCCACCACATCATTCACATCACTGAGCTGCAACTGAAAGGCAATTAAAACAACAAAACGAAACCCAAAGGAAGTAAATGAAGTTAGATACTGACATTTTTCCTGGTGTTACCCTTGACCTGTACCCGTTTACCTGGACCTAGACCTTGAGCTGGAGTGGGAGGAGGAGCGGGACGACGAGCGGGACGAGCGGGACTTGGAGCGACTGCGCCTGTTGGGTTTCTTTTTCTTGTTAGTGTCCTCCTCCTCACTGGCGTCCAGGTTATACTTGGAAAGGTCAGCGTCGTCTTCGTCCTCATCCTGGAAACAGGCAGAGAGGTGGAGCAGACTGAGGAAGTGTTTTCAGTTTGCTGCAGCAGGCTCTCACTTGCTCTGTGGGTCAGCGGGTGCTTTTCTGGGCCCTGGCAGCACCCTCACTGCAGCATGTCAGCAGCAATGAACAGTAAAGAGCAGCCAAGAGCTTGTGTGGCAAAGCAAACTGCTAAAAAGCTGCAAACACCCAGCTGAGGTTCCACTGTCTGCTGTCCAATGAAAATACAGACATTCCTCTTCACCAGCTACTGCAGATCACAGAGTCACAGGCTATGGAACGGACTGGGTGGGAAGGGAGCTCCAGAGGGCATCCAGTCCAACCCCTGCACTCAGCAGGGACATCTCGGGCTGCTCAGAGCCTCCTCCAGCCTGGCCTTGAATGTCTCCAGGGATGGGGCCTCCACCACCTCTGGGCAGCTGTTCCAGTGATCAGCACCCTCAGATTACAGAGCTTTTCCCTAATATCTGACCTAAATCTCCCCTGCTGAGCAGCACTGGAGCCAGAGCTGACAAAACAACTGTTAGGAAAGCCCTCAAACACGATACCTCATCCAACTTATACTTGGAGAGATCTTCATCCTCATCCTCCTCATCTTCCCCTTCAGATTCTTTGTCTTCTACCTCCTTCAGGATAGACACGGGGCCAACCGGCTTCCCTCGGTACTTCTTCTTCTTGCGTCCAAACTGGGAGAGTTCATGGGGACAGGAGTTAATCAAAACTCATTCCCAACTGCTTTTGGTGATAGCAAGACCACAAACACACATCAATCTCAAATCACGTGTTGCTCAAAGGGAACAAGCATCACAAAACATCAGTGAGCAACAAGAAGCTTCCTCGAGAGCTGCTTGTCTCGGGCACAGAGATTACCCAAGACTGAGTTTAAGACAGGAGTGGTTTGTGCTTGTGGGGTGTTCAGAGCTGAGTTCTGGCTGAAAACAACACGTGTGACCCTGAAGGCAGCTCCCAGAGCAGCTTAACAAACTCAGCTTGTACCAGTTCAATTTGAACTCACTTTTTAAGCCTCAAAACCCCTTCCGTTTCGGTTCAAATGAACATCACTTTCAATCCCAAACTTTCTCCTCCTCAGGATGGGTTTGTGGCTAGCGTTTTTCCCCAGGAGGCAGCCAAAGGCAAGTGCACATTTCCCGGAGAGCCACACACAGCTCCCATGGGGGGGAGCAGGAGCCCAGGCCTCACCTCATCGTACTCCCCGTCGGACTCCTCGCGCTCGATGTACTCCACGTTCTCCCGCTCGTTGAACCCTCCTCCGTAGCCTGGAACACACACAAGCTCTTCAGCTGCACCAGGGCCATGGAGCAGAGTGCAGAATGAACATTCACAGACACCCTGAGCCCTCGGGGCATTTCTAGCTCTGTGTGGTAAGAGCACCAGAGGGTGTGACAGGGAGAGTGAGCTGGCCCCGCACACCTGGCTCAGCCCAGAGGGGGGATCTGGGGAGACCTCTGGGGTCAGAAAGATGGGACAGACTGAGCAGGGCTGTTGGGACAGGATAAGGGTGATGAGTTGAACTGAAAGAGGGAGATGTAGCCTGCAGAGGATCAGTTGTTAGGGTGGGAAAGCCTGTATCCAGCCCAGCCCCAACCCTGCTGCTGGGGCTGCTCTTAGGACACCACAGACACCAGACCTCTGGGAGTCAGATACTTCATTATTCCTTCTTGTCAGAAGCAAACTGAGCTGAATATTCATTGACCTTCCAAGAGAAGCCCTCACAGGCTTTACACACTGCTAAAGGAAACCAAGCCTCACCACCTACAGACGTTCCCATGAGGGAGACTGTTCCACTCTGCCAGTTCTGCTGGGAAAACAACCCCTCCGGTGACACTGGTGAAACTTTCCCTACAGTAACCTGAGCACTTAAGAGCCACACTCATGTTACCTGTCCTCTCCTCCAGCTTTGCATACTTGGGGGTGTTACACATGTTACACTCAGACCTCCTGGCCCAGTTCACGTTGCCACAGCTGTGGAGGCAGAAAGAAAGGAGAAACATTTGACTTGAAAAATGGAGTGTTGAGCATAAAAAAAAAAATCATATTGCATTTGTTGAGCTTTAGTCAGCAGCACAAGACAATTAACCCCACAGACAAGGCACCAAGATACAGAGAACTGCAGGAGAGGTGATGGGTATTTCACAGCACCAGGGGGGTGGGAGCAGCACCATACTGGGGCAAATCAAGGGGAAAGCAGTAAAATTGCCAGGCTGCTCAGCTGCCAGCAGCAGAACTGCACAAGAAGGGTGAGAATTCCTCATTACTTGTCAGCAGCAGCATTCTCAGCTGAGAGGAGATCATGAAGGAGCCACCATAGGATTAACATGAGCTGCCACATCCCCTCAGAGGCACAGCCACTGCTCTGGCTTCTCTGCTGCCAAAAACCAGTCCATTTGATCAGAGGAATCCTCTCCTAACCTAGCTCTTCAGATCCCCAGCTGGTGGCTCAAGGAAGCAGTGAAATATGTGCCAAACTTGCCCATTGCTTCATCAGTGTCAGCAGTCCAACAGCAAACCAAGGGGTTACCTCCATCCACACGTTTCTTCCACGCCTCAGAGGAGCCTCTGCCCAGCACAGCAACAACTTTTACCTCTCCACTCTTATTTTGCTCATCTTTCCCATCACATTAATGAAGAAGGTGCTGCCCAGCAGCCAAGAGAGGAGCACTGTCCTCACAGCAACCCTCCTGCTCCCTGCTCTCACCAGGAGCCCATTTCCAGCCCCAGAGCTCCCTGTTCTCCTCAGGAGCCCATTCCCAGCCCCAGAACCCAGCCCCATGCCCTGCACCACATCCAGCCCCACTCCAGCCCCCTACGTTTTGCACTGCCAGTCGTTGGCGCTGAAGAGGCCTCGGCTCTTCTCAGCCAGAGTCTTCCCTATTTCAGTCCCTCCAGCTTTCATCATTTTGGCTTCTGTCGTTTTCTCTGGAAAAGAGAACCGGCAGCTCTCAGGTGTCTCGCGTTACCAACAACGGTTTCTTTGGATTTAAAAGGGCAGGAGGGGGCCGACGGGGGGTAAAAGCGGGTGACTCAGGTACTTGCCTCTGCCACACCTGTTGCAGCTGGTCCTTCTGGCGAAGTTCACATTCCCGCACCTGGAAATGAACCAGAGCAGTGACAACGGTGACGCCGGTGCGCGGAGCGCCGGGAAAAGCACCAACGGGAGGCTCCGAACGCCGCTTTATTTCACACCGCGTCCGTTCCACATTCAAACGCCAACTTTCTCGGCCCTGGCCACGTAGAGGTGAAACCCCCCGCCCGCCCCGACCCGGCCGGACTGCAGCGGCCGCCCCCCCGAGACCCGCCGGCCGCGCCCCCCCCCCCCCCAACCCCGTTCCCTCCTCT
>JANHGL010014232.1:0-11276 GCA_024611195.1 Ceyx melanurus
GAGCCCCGCTGCCGCTGCCTCGCCGCGACCTGCCCTGCTCTGCTCTGCCCTGCCCTGCCCGCGGCGGAGGTGGGGCCGTGGGCGATCTCAGGGAGCGAGCAGGGGGCGGTGGGTGAGCAGCGCCCGGTCCCGCGTTCGCTGGGGACTCGCCACGCGAGGCAGCGGCTCTCGGCTGGAAAGGCCGTGAAATCCAAGCGCGGTCTGTTGACAGACGGGCAGCTGCTTTCCCTGGAAGCCCGAGCGACACGGTTCAGTGCTGCGGCTTCACGTGTTCGAAATGGCAAGTCGGCATTGTGTAGGTTTTCTCTCCCTGTCAAAGGCAGGGTTCTTGACACCATTTCCCACAGCGAGTCACGTGTGCCTTTCGAACATTCCTTCAGAGATGTAGGGAGAAAGAAACCTGAGGCCCTGCTGCCTCGGAATTCCTTTCATAACTCTGCTAACTGAAAAGCAGCTAGATTTTTGCCTTTATTAATTGTGTTGAAAGGTTATTCCTTCTCCTCGCTGGGCCGAGTCATCGTTCTCCTCTAATCTCCACTTTACATCTATTCAGTTTGTACCCATGGCCAAATGTTGATACTTCCCCCAAGTCACAAACGCGGAAAAAACTCTCCTGCCTGAGGAAAGCAGATATCCTGGTTTTTTTTCTCTGGCTGGGGGAAGTTACCAAGCACAGCCCAGAGCGTTGCAGAGCAGCGCAGGGTTTTGGAGAAGGGCACTCCCCTCCTGGCCAGGGGCTGATAGCAGATGCTGGCAGATGTAGCAGATGCTGGCAGATGTGGCAGATGCTGGCAGATGCTGGCAGATGCTGGCACTGCGGGGTGGGCAGCCAGCCCCTTCTAGGAACGTGCCCTGCAGGAGGGGAGCCGTGTGTGGTGAACTGGCATCGGGTGGAGATTGCTTGTTGTTATTCCCCCATGATGCCCAAAAAGAAACAGCATTAGTCTGTCTGAGCTCCCGTGCCACTGTGCGGCTGTTTTCCTGCCGCGTGTTCTCAAGTGATTCTTCCTCAGGTGGCTGAAGAGGTGCCATCCCCAGCCCTTTCACCCCCCTTGCAACTCCCACAGCACGGTCACCAGCACAGCTGTTCTGGGGCCAAACGATGCAGTGATCCCTGCACCGGGCCAGGATGCCAAGGCAGGCATTAGAGGGAGCTAGGATGTGTCTGTGTGTGTAACCGAGGCTGCCCTGTGCTCACAACGTGCCCGGGATGCACATGACAGCTGAGGGAGCAGGGAACAGGCAGCAGAGTGGGGGCTGGGAGCCTGTCCAGCCAGCCTTGCTGCTGTGTGCCACTGCTGCCGTTCTTCATGGCTTGGTTTTCCTCTGAGGTGATTTAACGATTTAACTCACTCAGTTTCAGCAATTTCAGCAGCACAAGTGGGAGAGGAGGCACAGATACGAGCTGCTGGCCAGGCAGGAGCTGCCAAAGCAGCAGCTTGTCCAGTTCTGCCTTAAAATGTTGGGCTTTGCCTGTGGGACTGAGGAGCAGAGCAGGCTGTGCTCTTTCTGCTGCCTCTTACACCCAACAGAACCTGCTAGTGCTGGGGAAGGGTAGGAAGCTGGGGGACTGAACACCCCAAACCAGTGCCCCAGGGCTGCCAGCTTGTTTTTTACTCAATAACTAAGACCAGGTGTTTCTGAAGTGCTGTCAAGAACCAAGTCCTGTGCTGTCCAGAGGAACCTGTGTTGAACAGAGCCTTCTCTGGCAGCCTCTCACTCCACACCAAGGCCGTGCTCTCTCTGTAGCCTTCTTCACTTGAGGGACAGGGAATCTTCAAGAAGGTACCTAAGTATTTTCACACTGTCATCCCTGAAGTCATACAGCACTTTCAGAACTGATGGTTTAAAACCCTATTTTCCAGACAGTTCAAGCTGACACTCCTTTTTTACTCAGTTGGTGTGGGGGGAGCACTGTTACTGCAACCACTGAAATCATCACAACAGTCACATCCAGAAGGTGTAGGTGACAGTGCTGCCTGAAGTTTCTGAATGCAGCTGCCACAATATGAGGTGAAAAGGAAACACAATTATTTGCAGTGTCCCATACAGGGGTATTTGCTTTGCTTTGAAAAGCAAAGGGGTTTGAAATTTCACTGCTTTCCAGCCTGCGAGCTGGTGAGCTAAGGAGCTGAGGAGTCTGGGTTCTGAACAGTCTCCTCCGGGCAGTTCTTTTGCTGCACAGCCACTGTAAATCCAGCTAATTATACGGAGATGTCCTCAGCATGATTTTCTCTGTTATTAATTAAAGCTGTTCCATTGTGTGGCTCCATGGTTCATTGAGGCTGTTGCTGCCTGGTATCTTATTTTTAGATAAAAGTGGTAAAGTTAGTACTGATTTTGCACAATTTATTGAGATTAGATATTTAGACTGGCAGGTGGTTGGGCTTTTTGTTAACCAAATGTTGACATTGCTTTTTATAGGGTTCACTTCACTTCCTTTTCAAACAGCTTTTTCTGATAGAATACAATCTTGCCTAACCCCTCAGGGAGTGATGCACCCAGCGATGCACGTGTGTTTTCCAGCACAAGGGACACAGGCACCAAGTTAAAAGAAGTGAGCTTATCTTGACTTGCAATTAAAGCACTAAATAGTAAGTGAAATAGTACAGCAAAAATAAAAGGTGAAGCACCTAATCATTACACGAGGTTATCTGTAGTGATTAAGATACATCAGCAGTTGCCCTTGGTGCTTTTACCATCACCCAGCTCCCCAGGGGCTGGAAGCCCTCCTGCAGTGGGGTCTGGGAGCACCTCAACTTGGGAAAGGTTCATGTGAAACAGAACGTTTTGTAGAGGAAAGGGAACAAGAGACATTTTCTATCAGCCTTTTTTTTTTTTTTTTATGTTTGAGTTGCTAAAGAGTTAAATTTTAACTTGTCTAGGAGAGCAGATAGCAGTTTTATATTCCAACCCTTAGACTATTTCTGCAAGACGTGGGAGGCCCTGGAACAGGCAAAGCAGGAGCACAAATCTGCAACTCCCACATCTCGAGACTATTTCAGAGTGATCCTCTCGCTTGTTCTCACTAGAAATTCCATCTGGAAGCCCAGAAGTCTTTCCCACTGAAACTTTGCAAAAAACTTTCCTTTTGGCCTACAGAAAGAAACTCGAAGTATGAAATTTGTAACCAGTTGTAACTGAGAATTTGATTTCATCTGTTTAATTGACCAATTCCTGTTGTTGCAGCCTGGCTTCAGACCAGGCGGCTGATGCTTCCATTTTGAAACAAAAGCAGAAAAAGAAAGAAAACCAAACTTTTAATCAGATGACAGAATAGGGACATAACAGTGATCAATAGTTAATTAGGATATACATATTAAAATACATAAAAACGACTTTGCAGCAATCTTGTCATTAAAAATGTCAATCAGAAGGCTAACAGATCCTCACCAAAGTTTGTTTTTTTGCCTTGGTTTGTTTCTGAAAAGCATTAGTAGGACTGCCTGAATGGAATTTAGTCTGGAGGGTTTGGGGTCTGTGGGAATTCTGCATTCCCACACTTTCTGAGTGGTTCCTTCCCTGGTTTATTTCTGTAGCTGTGCCTGCCTCTCCTGAAAACACCTCCCTAGATAAAAGAGGGAGAAAATGAAATTCTACCGTATAAAACGGGTTTTTTTCATCAAAAAATAAAACGAAACACACGCTTGTGGGGTGTTCTACTGTTACAGGCTGCTGGGGGAGATGCAGAGACACCCACAGAGCTGTCCCCGGGTCACTGCCTCAGAAGAAGAGGCAGCAGCAGACACAACCTGCGGGATTTCTAGAGGACAAAACACTCTTTTATTAACGCCCCTGCAGCGACTGGAGCTGGTTTCCCACCCCTGCAAACAGCATCCCATTCCATCCCATCCCACCCCTGCAAAACAGCATCCCATCCCATCCCTGCAAACAGCATCCCATTCCATCCCATCCCACCCCTGCAAAACAGCATCCCATCCCATCCCTGCAAACAGTATCCCATCCCTGTCCCGTCCCGCTTGGGAGCCTCGGCCGCCCCAGCGCCTCTTCCAGCCCTTGTGACCCGCGTCAGTCCCGCGTCATTTCCCCATCCGGAGCCGCGGCCCCGGAGCTCGGGAGAGGCTGTGTGCTGAGCCGCCGGGGTGCGGAGCACTCGGTTCCCGGCTGGCTGAGGGGCAGCGGCACCCAGGCGGGCCCGGCCTTCGCCTCCCGCCGCCTCCTCCCGCCGGCTTGGCCGGGCCCGGGCGGCCTCCTGCGCTGCGCTGCCCTGCGGAGGGGCGGCTCGGGGGGCGGCAGCGATGAGCGTCGCGGAGCGGCCTGAGGAAGAGAAGGAGAAGGAGGCGGCTGCGGCCGGACACTCGCTGGGTACGTGAGACGCGGCCCCGCTGAGCTCAGCCCGCCGGGTCCCACCGCCCGCCCCGGGCAGCGCCGGCAGAGCCCGCGGGCAGAGTCCGCTCGGAAACGAAATCACCCGCCGCTGCTGCCGGCTTCTCCCGAGCCTGGAGATGAACGGGGTTGTGCTGTCTTCAGGAGCTGTGTGTGCAATTAAGAACTATAGTCAGCGCACGGGAAACGTGCGCGGGCTGTGGGCGAACTCCGGCGAACTGCTGCAGCTCAGTGTGGGATTCTGCAGCTCAGAGTGTGGTGCTTCTGCAGCTCAGTGTGGTGCTGCTGGAGCTCAGTGTGGTGCTTCTGCAGCTCAGAGTGTGGAGCTTCTGGAGCTCAGAGTGTGGTGCTGCTGCAGCTCAGAGTGTGATTCTGGAGCTCAGAGGGGTGCTGCTGGAGTTCAGAGTGTGATTCTGGAGCTCAGAGGGGTGCTGCTGGAGCTCAGAGTGGTGCTGTAAGGAGCTGTGTGTGCAGAGCCAGCTGTTGCATGTGCTCGGGCTGGGTGTGTTCTGCTTTGGGAAGCAGCGCTGTGGCTGTGCTCACGTTCAGCTGTTGCTGGTGCCCAGCAGATAACTGGTGTTGCCCCTTTTTTCCTCGGTAGACTGGAGTGCTTGGCCCTTCTCCCTTACGCCTTTGGAGGGCTCATTATTTCCCTTTTCTGCTGGTGTTCAGATCAAACTGTGCCCTGGGAAGCACTGATACGGGGCTGGGAATAAGGCAGGGATAGAGAGGAGGGGGGGGATGGTGCATAGCATTAGAAATTCAGTGTTGAAATGCTTTTAGGTTTTACATGGGAACATATAGTTGGCTTAGTGAAACCAGAGTGTGTGCTGAGCAGGCACGTTCAGTCTTGCTGTTCTTTGGGGTAGGTCCCAGTGCTGCATCTCCAGATGAAGGAGTAGAAGAAGATCTGCCTTTAATAAATGAGAAAGCTGTGGAGCAGCTGACGGAAGGATTGATTTCCCATTATCTGCCTGACCTTCAGAGATCCAAATCAGCACTACAGGAACTCACGTAAGCACATTTTAATCCAGACTTCTTCTGTGCGCACACTTGGGCTTGTTTCAGTGCAGAGCTCTAGCCAGGCTTCACTGGCAGCTGGTGTGTTGCAGCATTTCTGTGCTCTGAAGAGTTCAGGGCTGTGGAATATTCATCCTGGCTATCCATGCTGCATGGTGCCAGCTGGATTTGTGTGTGCTCAGCTGGAATTCTGCTAAAGCCATTTCCTTGTGTCCTTGTTGCAACAGCCTAGCAATGCATAGGAGGAATCTGACAGTGGGCAGCATGGGTTTGTATTATGATCAAAAGCAGTGTTTATTTACAGGGCTGGTTGGAAAGCATATGTGCTGCCTTGACTTCAGTTTGCTGCATCTTTTTGCTGTTTGTTTGTTCCAGACAGAACCAAGTGGTATTACTAGAAACATTAGAACAAGAAATTTCCAAATTCAAAGAGTGTAACTCCATTCTTGATATTGATGCTTTGGTAAGTACCATTAATATTTTCTTAAATCTCAATTCGTGGAGACTTTCCTTGCTGAAGCATTAGTAGTAACTTGTGTGTTTTCCTTTTTATTCATGGCCTCCAGGAAAAGAGCCAGCCAGTTCAGATATTCAGGACAATAGTGCTGGAGACAGTGCAGAACCAGCACATTTCCCTTAAAGAGGAAGGGCACTGGGGAGAAAGAGGAGGCTCAGTCAGACAGTGGTAATAAGTCTAGTGGATCAAAGCCAAAGCAAACGAGGGACATTTTTTGGTAGGACAGAGTCTCCAACATGAGCTCTGTGCATCTCACCAGGCCAGCAGGGAGGGTGCATGAGAAGCTGATACATGGTGCATAAAATTTGTATTGTTTAATGAATTTTAGTTCGGTAGATTATTTGGTATACCTGTTAATATAGGATACTAGATATAACCATGTGGTTTTCTGTATTAACAATACATCTCTTTATATATGATTGAACATTTTTAATCCATTATCAAACTGTTCTGGTAGTTCTGGGATTTTGATTGCTCTTTTGCTGTGTGCCTTTATAGAACAACTATACCACCTTTGGCAGTTGCTGCTTTAACTGTTATGTTTTTAAAGTTTACAGAAGCTAAACACTATCACAACAAGTTAGTGAATATTAGAAATGAAATGATGATGCTCCATGACAAGACATCAAAGTTAAAAGTGAGTAGGATAAAAATTTTTACTTTCCAGCAAAGGTATTTATCTGCATTTTATTGACTTCCAACTTACCTTTTTTTGATGCATGCTAAGTGCTCATTAAAATAGAATCTTCAGTCTGCATCTTCATGGGATGTTTTCAGTAGCAACATGCAATGTATGTTTTTAAACTTATTCCTGTCTGTGCTGAAGCAACTTCTGCATGTGAACTGTTAGTAAATCTCAATGTCATCATGTTTAGGTGGTGTAAGAACCATTCTTTGTTCTGTCACTTAATCCCCTCCATTCTCACCAGTTCTCTTTGTTGTTTCACTTTCTGTGCCTTTTTAATGAAAACTTGTCATAAGTGTAATAATTTCTCCTATTTAATGTAATATTAAGAGTGACATAAATTCACTGACTTCATGCTGTATAGGCAGCCTCTGGTTCCTTCTGGCAAGGTTAGTCCTTCATTATGTTCAACAGAAGGATTTTCTCTTGGAAGCAATAAATTGCACAGTTTACACCTTGCCTGGTGTACATGAAGGATGACTTTTAGTAAGACTGAAGGGAATCTGGTTTGTGTTTTCCCTGTGTAGCTCAGACTTGCTGTTTCTGAATGATAAGATGGAAGTGGGAGGGAGGAAAAAACTAGTTTATGGAACATTAAATTATAAGCAGGGTGAATCAAGAAGATAAATTCAGAGAATGGGAGGGATTTTTGTTTGTAGCTCCAACTTAAATACAGCTATAAAACTAATATTTCTTGTCTTTTCTGTTTAGAAAAGAGCACTTAAGCTGCAACAGAAGAGGCAGAAGGAAGAACTAGAACGAGAACAGCAACGTGAGAAGGAACTTGAAAGAGAGAAGCAGTTAACAGCAAAACCTGCCAGGAGGACATGAAAGCAGAGCATGCAACAACTTGTCCTAATTAATAATTCTCCTTTCTCTGCAGTTAAGGCAGATGTTGCTTAAACTGGGCTCTAGCTGTTACTAGCAACAGTCTAATCTATGTTACTATAAATTCCAGAATGGTAAGAACAGGGTTTTTTAATGCTCAGTTTATTTGCATTTCAACCATTCAAGTTGCCTTCTTTTGTAATGCTATGCAGTTTGATATTATGATAATCTAAGTTAATTTTATATATATATATGTATATAGAACTTCAGCAACACAGTTATAAATACCTATCTATGGTTTTTCACCTGTTCTCCTGGTATTCTATAGAGGTATTTGGTGACTGGCATACATGTTTTTCAGAGAAAATCCAGAATACAAGTTCACTTCTCATCACCAGACTTCAGTGGCCACCTGTTTCACTGAAGCTGCTTTGATTCAAGCAATTGGGATCTCTCTGATACCCTGGTTGATAAATACTGACTTTTTGTGCTGCTTTAGTTTGGTCCATCTCTAATGAACTGTAGAAACTTCAAGTGTATGTGCCTGAAAGCTCAGTTTATTGCAGCAGTCTTGTTTTCTTTTGGTCATCAAGGAGCTTACTTAAGAACAGCTTTAAAGTAACTTCTGAACAAGCTCCCAGCTGAATGGGTTGGGGGTGGGTGAAGCAGAACACTAAAGACTCTCCAAATTGATGTGTGTACAATACAAAGAGGAATGAACTTGCCCTTCCACAAGCACTTGAGCCAAACCAGGGAACTGTTGCTTTTTGGAGTGGTTTAACAGGAAGACTGTGGTGTCTCTACAGATTTCTGTGGGATTTTTAGTTTCTTAATGCTGTGTGACACAACATCACCAAAACTCAGCAACTCCCACATCATGTGGAATTCAGTTACCTGTAGAAAAAAAACTACTGCGTTTAATTTATTCCTTTTTTTTTCTTAACAGATTATTCATTTGCACTTTGGGGCTGTGTAAGAGGATTGTGGTTATACTGTCCTCACTCCAGTTGATGCTTAGTGTTTACTGATGAGAAATGCAGAATGTAGGCTGATGCCCCATTTCTCTGAATGTAATTGCTCTTGCAGCACAGTGCTGTGAGCTCCCATTCCAATGAATGTACATGTTGTCTAGGCTGGGGAAAGAGCTTTAGACTCTTGGTTCCTACAGGTTGGCAAGCTGGTTACTGGAGAGCTGTGTTATTTTTTTTAGTAGTAATGGCAGTGGTGTGTTTTGAAATGAGCTGGGTCAAGTTTTCTGTAAGATCTGGATGGTGAGTTATCAAAGGGGCAGAGCAATTTAACTTTTTCTTCCATTTTAGATGGTTTATGCAGTGTACACCTGCCTGGACTCTCCTGTATTGTAGTTTTCTGAACCTCTGATCTCCTGTTGTTAACATCTGTCAGAATTTTCTGTTAAAGACACACTCTTAACAAGCAGTCACCCAACACACAAGGTAAACTGAGGTAATGTTTTGAGACAAGGAGAGTCTGAAGAGACACTGAAAGGATGTTACTGAAGCAATATTAGGTTCAAACTTCCCATAGGTGTTTTTCCTTTGAGTTGGTTTGTGTCTGTTAATTGCCAGTGGATTGTTGCCCTGTGCTGTGGTCTGTATGTATTTCTAAGAGAAATGTGAAGAATTTCCACAGTCCATTTTTGGAGCAGAATGTACATAACTCTATGTTGTTTAAATACTTTAGTTTGTAATGTAGTTTCCAAATCAGATTCTGGGAATTTAAGCAGTTCTTATCAAAGTAGAATGTGAAACTGGATACCTCAGTACCCAAATTAGGATTCAATTCCTGTGGTATTTCTTGATTTGTTTCCTGATTTAGAATCCAGTTTAGTGCTTTAATTGTGGTGTCTTTCTATGAAGATCTTTTGCTTAAAAAATCACAGCTACTTTTACTGAAAATACAGAATTCTGAGCGTTGATGCTTTTGCAGTTGCATATTTCAGTGTTTCTTTGGAATAATTTCTGAAGAAATGAATAAAAGTTTGCAGTGCTTGCCTGAGGAATTGCATATACATAGAAATGTAATTAACTCTTCCCATCGAATTTTAGTAAAATCTGGGGGTTTTGTATGATTAAGGAACTAATTTTACTACATGACCTTTCTGTAATAAAGGGGAAAACATGAATTATATATAGGGGAAGTTGGTTAGTTCACATAAGTTGTTTTGTTTTTTATTTATTAAAGAGCTCTTACATTGTTTCAGACAGTTACCATTCATTATCTACACAGGATATTGTTCTTTCTCTTGTCTTAAAGCATGGAAAGTGCCCCATTGGGTTAATTTAATGATACTGACATCTAAAATTGTATGCTTGAATTAATGTGCACAGCCAGAGTGTGAAACTCTATTACTAGATACATTTAGTCTTGCCTGGCTTTTATGAAAATGCACTTAGCAAGCAGGTGAATGTGGTAGTTTTAGACATTTTCTTACTGACTTTTTACCCCATCCACATGAGGAGGTGCAGCTGGATGCATCTTTCTTAGAAACTTAAAATGACAGCTGTAAATCAGGTTTTTGTTGGTTTGTGTTTGGGTTTTTGGTACTGATTCATACTCAGTGCACTCACTTGTGACCTGAGAGTTTAACAACATCAGCGGAAGACATCTCTGCAGTAACTCGGACTTTTTATTTTCTAATATTTTACAGATTCAGGAATTACCTCTGCAAACTGGGGAGCCTTAGTTTCCCATGCTTAATCTGATTCCCCCACCTACTACTGTACAATTTTAGACAAGCCAACCTCTAATCCAGTGAAATCTGTTGGTTTTTTAAATTAATAGAAGTAGCTTTTCCATTTTCATAAGGCAAACTTTTGTTTCGTGTTGGAAAATGGCTACAGAGTATTTTATCTGGTTTATTGTGTGCATAAATAATAATGTAAAGGTTGTTTCTCTAGCTGTTCTGTTGGGATTCTAGCAGCAGAGGTGTCTTCTGCTTTATTTATTCCAAATGATGCTTCAGTAGACACCTTCTGCCACCTACTGCTGCCTTTGCAACACTGCTGCCTGCTCTTCATTCTGAGTTCATTGCTTTAGTGCCTCACCTTGCAGGGGGTCACCTCCTTTTAAACCTCATTGAATGTCATTGGTGATTTGATCTTTGTTGGATTAGTTGTGTGAATATAACTAAGTTACTGCCAATAAAACTTGGCAGGATTTGGAGTTAATGATGTAAGAATATAAATGACAGCAGCACAACTATTCATGACAGGCATTGTGTGCTGAGTCTCTCAGGCAGTATGTGAAGGTAGTGAAGATGATTTGATTTATTATTTATTCTCAAGTGTATGCTGAAATGAACAGGTGGGTTTTGCACAAACATCACTGCTCTCAGTGATTTGAAGCACACTGGTACTTTACCTTTCTCAGTCCTTGGCAAAGTGATGTGTAGAAAAATAGGCACTAAAACCAGTCCCATCCCTGCCCCCACCATTCCACATCCTCAGCCCAGTCCTTTGTGGGCTGCAGTCGGGAGCTCTGTGATGGGGCAGATTTACCTGCCTCACATATCCCTTGTGTGGGTGATCGACCTAAAACTGGTGTGAAGAGTAGCTCTGCTACAGGTACCAGTGTCACAGCAGGGCTGGTGGGGAGAAGTGTCAGGGATTTACTCCAGGCAATATCTTGGCAAGCACAGATGGGGGAGGTTGTGACCAACTTGAGTCCACAATCCAAGTGTTGTTTGTGAGGTGCGGCTTGAAAAGACAGTTGTTGGCTATGCCTGATAAGGCTTTTGATACTGTCTCCCTTGGGATCCTCACAGCCAAGCTTGAGAAGTGTTGATTGGGTGATTGTGCAGTGAGGTGGATTGGGAAGTGGCTGAAGGACAGAGCCCAGAGAGTTGTGGTCAGTGGAGCA